>JABSTQ010004752.1:0-101273 GCA_013358835.2 Ixodes persulcatus
ATCGACATAGTCTACATCTACCGTCCAAGATGAAGGCAACTCTGATAGCCATTTGCTTCCTCGCTGCAGTAACCTTCACTATGGGAGAAACGCATGGTAAGCCCATGTTTTATAAAAGTTATACTTTGTATCTCAGGACCTCAACAACTTTTTAGCTCGCAATTAACCTCCTTGGTTTAACGCAAACACATGGCGCTTGGGTGATTTTTTTTGTATGTGGACTTCATTAGTGGTCGTAAAGACAATTAATTCAGTCATATTACGCCCAATCAACTACGACTCGTCTTAGTCCGCTGCACTTTGTTTTTCTAAAAATCGGCTTAAAGATAATAATTTCATTTCTTCCCACAACTATGAAATGTATACCGATAAGAAAATCTCCTATGTAATTCTAGCCGCCTTGTGAGCTCTTCGCGCCGTCCACCAGGAAAGTAAAAAACTCGTGACATCATCGTATTGCTAAGATATATTAATCTGCCGTCAGGTTTAAAGGTCTAGGTCGCATCCGTGATGCAGACAGCTGGAGACCCTCCACTAACGTCGCAAAAGATTCTATCAAAGCAAGACACGTGTCGAATCTTCCAGAATCAGAGGCTGCGTTAGTCATCAAACGTCTAATTGTTCTGACGAAAGTTCGCATCAGACGAAAGCATTTTGATGCGCAATATTAAATTCACTGCCTGCGGATGCTCTAGTTCCAAGCACAGCATCACATGCTAAATCCCTAAATCTATCGAAATGTGGTAGTACGCTTGGATCAGAGCGTAGTAACTCCCCGGTCTTTCATTGTTATAGTTACCTCAAAACAATGCAAGCTAGAGTTGATTAAAGTTTTACAAATGTATGTTTTATTTGAACATGGATCACATTACTGGTTTCAAACATACCAATCAAGTGTTAGGAGACTTAAGGTTTAAATTAACCGCTCTCTAGAATTCCAAGATTTTCAGTAGTGCTATATATTCCGTTATTTATATTTTGCTTCTAACGCATACCATAAGGCATTAATAAGATATATTTCATTTCTGTAATTGTGGGTCACGCATTAAATATTAAACCACCTAGAGAAGGCAGCACAATTCGACAGCGAGTGTAAATTATTTCATTACTGTGCCAGTACCAATGAATTAGGAGTTGCTACTGCTTTAAAAAGTTAGTAATTTATATCCAAAAATAAAAACTGGCATGTAGAAAGAATCGTGTGAACGCACGCTGAACGAATTTACGCTATCATGGTTTCCGGTCACTGCAGGTTGTGTACTTATTTAAATATTTTGGGACTAAGAATGTAAGCCGACTGCTTTAATTCACGAAATAAGGAAGTCGTGATAGCCTCGCTAGCATGAGCTCATTATGACTTGTGGTTCCTCGTTAAGCGAGCACCCACAAGGCGCTAGCCTCCGGTTGCTCGATAACCGAGCAATCACAAGATGGTAGACCGCAAGATAAGTTGTAAAATAATACGTGTCCATTTCACCAATATTCGACAATACTACTCGGATTATCATATTTTACGTTTCATAAATCAAATATACAAAATACGCTGTTTTATATTTATTCTAAATTATGTGTGTGTTTCTTTGGCCGCAGGAAACCCCCCGCCCTGCTCGATTGCACCCGGTGAGTTTTGACTTCATGTTTAAGCAGGTTGACGTTGTTATGCTTCAGTGTTCGGGGGTTTTGGTGACTACGTGACACAAGGAGAATAGGATTCATACTGATATGGTGAAAGAACAAAACAGTAACATGATCTGCGGCTCCCAAAGAAGCTGTTTGTAATGAAGCGCCTAAATGTTACATGACCACTGTAAATCGGGCTGAAACATTTTAGGTGGAATTCGAAGACACCAGTACAGTAGCGGATTCAAGAGGAGGAAAGGCGAGGGAGGCGCCCGCGGGTGATTTTTTTATGGAGAGATGTAGGACACCCAGAAGCGGACCATCCTTTTGGCGCAATGGAAGTCCTTTTAAGGGGTACGGAAACCAAATTCTGGAGCTCATTTCTTTGCTTCAACATGACGTAGGTGGCAGTAAAACGTCGGAAACGATAATCGAAACCTACCTGGTTGTTGGTTATGAAGCTCCGATGGAATGTCCTTACGGCATTGGCTTCCTACAGCAGCGCCACCATATGGGAAGTACGCTCACTAGTACAGATTGCCTAGGCCAGAACGTAGCACCGAAGGTTTGCTAAAGATAGACAAAGCACAGTTGACCACTTTGGATTCACTCCGACAACCAATCGCTTCCACTCATTCTTTGACGTCACGGACGTCGGGGGCTGATGAACTAAATTTTTCAACATGGCGCGCGCTGCTTTCAATGTCGTTCTTGCCGATGGTCTCCGATCCCTCGAAGTGACCTGGGTTTACGTCGCACAGCTGTGCAGGTATCCGCTTTTGTGCGCGGTAGTTTTATGCGACGATCTGAGAATTAAGCGATCCCCTCGCCGTCCAACTTTGTCGCCGTCGACGGGCTAGGTACCCCCGCTCGAATTATCACGTAAACCTCGTTGAACGAGACGTACGAAAGCGGTGCAATTCCCTTCTCTTTGTCCATTTACAGTTCAACATTGAGACAAATCGCGTTGCAAAATCGGGGCGTGGTGAGAGTTTTAATGAGAAAGCATTAACTGTCCCATGGAGCGAACCGACGTCATCAGCTTTGATGCCGCGCCAAACGGCCCCTTCCCCTGTCGCAATGTCGTCTGTAGGATAAATTCGATGGATAGGCTCTCATTAGCTGGCGCGCGTCATTAAGGAACGAGGCTCCCATTGGCTTTCATGCGGCCTATTTCCAAGGGACGCCACCTGAAAAGCCCTCCCCATGGCAGCGCAGCACACGCAGTGGCCCGGCGAGGTGCGGCGGTGCGGGCCTGGCCGCTGGTCGGACGGCCCGCCCGGGCAAACTCCGGAGTGGGTGCACGACCGAGCTCAGCGCGGCGCGGGCACTTCACGAGAGCGCGCGCTCGGTTGTGGTCCGGGGAAACGTGACCGTCTACGCCACTATACGCCGCAGACGAACGAAGTGAACGGAAGAACGACATTCATGCTTTCGCATTCACAACTCCTAAGTGCTTAGGTGTCCTTGGACGTTCTTCCTTGTAGTGTTTGGTGTGACTACGTTAGAGTTGTACAGTTGAGGTCTCTGGGCTCAGCACCTTCGCTCAGAAAATCTCGTCCCGTCGATACCAGCGCCAGATTTTTCTACGACAGTGCCCTCCCTTCGTTCCTTTTGTGTTCGCCCTTGCGACAAGGAATGTCGATAAAACTCGTCGTGGTGTACGCGTTCCTTCGGGGTGGCGTGACAATGCTGCGGTCACACCACCATCTCTGCGATACACAGCGTGAAATACTCGAGGCATGCCTTCGCCGTGCTGCCTCACCGGACTCGGCCCGCGCCCTTGCTTGCATTAATAAATAAAGGATCGTCAAGTGGCATGGCGCCTTCAAAGCGGTACTAATTTATCCGTGAAGCTGACGCCATCCCCGAGTTTTGTCATTGTGATAGATCAGTGGTAAATCAGGTTGGCGGTAACTTCCTCGTCCTACCAATGTCGCACATCATCCTGCCGTTACCTTCGACAGCATGAGGTAGAAAATATTCCAGCATCTTGCCTCGTGCGAGATAACAGAGGTATTTTAGCCGCCTCGCGACAATGTCGTCCCGTTCAAGGACCAGCGAGCTCGCACCCGAAACTGACGCTGCCGATGCCGCCATATCGGCCAAGTCGCGGAACAGACGACGCACTACGCGTTTTCATAGAGCGCCCGACTCCTCCGGCTTCGCAATCTTCCGGTGTTACGTTACAACTCTTCGGCACTTCGACTAAGCGAGGTAGTAAGGCGTCGACGCCACCAAGTGTCAACCCTCATAACTTCGGTACGCTTGGCCCTACAGATGCCCATGACGTCGCGGGCGAGTCGCGGGGGCGACGGATTTCCCTAGATGCACCGTACTCTTCGACGGCCGATTTTGAAGCGCTCGCCAGGATCAAACATTGTTTTAATAGTCACGAAGATATATTTGTGCATTATGATTTTGTGGAATATTTTAAAGGGTGTAACGGTAAGTAAGCTACTTGGTGACGACACTTTATTATAAATTTGGAATCGCAGAGAGTAGGTTCCCCGTGTACGAATTCAAAGTTACAACTCCCTGTGACGCAGTCAAGTGGCAATAAACGCAGGAAATATAGACTCAATGGTAAGCAGCGCCGGGAAGCGGCGTCTGTGTTACGTCATCCTGGAGTACAGTTGCGTTATTATGCGTTTAAAGCAGGAAAAAAATATTTCCGAGCCGCACTTTAAGGTAGAGCGTGTGAAATTTCTTAGTAATTCTCGCAAACTATGCGTATCATTCTGTAGCCTGCCTGGAACCTCTTAGGTTTTCGCCTAAATGCAGAGCGTTGAAGCTCGGAAGAGGCGACATTAAGGGAAATGTGTCTTCGACGTCGTTTAAGTACTTATCGCAAAGAATATTTGCACGAACCTCCACCTCTTATTAGTTTTGTTTTGTCATTTCCGTGAGCTCTTTCAACTTTTTGCAGAACTTGCTATTCACCAACACGCGGCGATTACGTCACGCCGCTACGGTGGCTCTGCTACTTGCGATGCGCATGTGCAGACCCTCCACTTGAAGCTAATGTGGTTTGTGCGCACGCTCAGTGCCCCCCCGCCCCCTCGTGCGGCAACCTCGCGTTTGCCCAAACCTCGTGAGGGCTTGTTTGATAACAGCGCGTTGGCCTATAGGCTCAGGCCAGGTGTTCGAGTTAGTCCAAGCGCTGGACTCAAACGAGCTGTTACGCGGCAAGCAACCCACGAAATTAGCCCGGCGTTACGCACGCTTTCAGTGCGGCGAAACAGACACACCCCGTACGCAAACAGAATTTCGTCGAGCGTTCGGTATTTTTTTCGCAGCATATTCGGGCGTTCGGTCCGTAATCCCTCTAAGGTTTTTTCCTTTGTCGAGATCTCATTGTCGACACCGGTTTCTGCCATCTGCTTCTTTAGGGGGATTATGTTGTTTTCTTTCTTCAAAAGTACAGATATCTAACTCGCAAAAAAAAAAAAAATGTTTACGTTTGTGTTAAGACAGCTCAAGTCAGTCGGCGTTTAAGGTGAGACGACACTGTTTATGCCGAATATGAGAAATTTTCCCGGTGCACTGCCACTGCTATCTGGGACTTTTAACGTGCATCACGCAGTACCGATACTCCATCGCACGCGGGAAAGTTGCTCATCCAAATTGCAACGGGCAAGGGCGTGGATTAAATCCAGGAGCACTGGGTTCTGCAGGAGAGCTTTCAGTTCACGTGCTCTAAGGTTATGGTGCCTGGAACGCGTCTCCGACTGGTGTGTTTACCGCGGCCAAAAAAGTGGTCCCTCGATTTCCGCCTGATGACGTCATAGAAGTGTCATGCTGTCGCCGGTCGCGATCCTGGCGGCGTCCCAACAGTTGTGGTACATATGGCAGACGCCTGTTCTGCTGCAGGTTGCTCTCCACTGTGACAGTCCACGGAAGCTACAGAAGCGGAAGTTGGGACGCCTGGGACGCCGTGACGACAGCGACACTCGCGTTCGCTTGTGCTTTCCGCCAGCATTTCTACGACCGCCCGCCAGGATCGCGACAGTAAACAGCATGACACTCCGGCTTCTGTGACCTCATTTGTTACCACTTCGGGACCACGTTTGATGTATGGGCGGGATAGGACGCTAAACACACCAGTCAGAGACGCGCTCCAGGCACCATACTAAGGTGCAGCGCATTACCACGGTCGGCCACGGATCGCCCCATTTATAGCTCACAGACGCGTGCTTGCTTTAGGGTTGTTCTACGCAATTTTGAACATCTAGCTCACTGACTTTCTAAAAACAATCCTCAGAAACACACATATGTCTGCTCCAATATGCCACTTCATGTATGTCGTTAGTGTTAATACCTGCTTAGAATACTCTAGATTTCAGTTTCTCCAGTAAGCGCCTTACCTTTAATCACGCATATTTCATCGGTGTAATAGTGGGCCGCACATGAAATCTTAGACAACCAAGTGAAACAAAAACCATAATCCAAGAGCTGCTGTTTAACATTAATTAATATCGCTGTGCAGATTCCACTGACTGAGAGTGCCTACTGCTTTAATATGTCGGCAATGTTTATCAAATAACAAAAATTTGCTGCCGCCAAAATTGTACGTGACTCCAGGTTCAATCAATGCATGGTATGGTCTCTGGTCATTGCAATTTACATATTTATAAAAAAAAAATACTTGGTAATAAAAATGTAATCCGACGGCTTAAAGGGGTCATTGTGACGAACAACTCAAAGTTGGGGAATCATAACAACTTTTATTTCAATGGTAAACGTGACATCCTTATTAAAGGGAAGCTGAAAAACTTCTTGAAAAGAACGAGTTAGAAGTGAATTCTGGAGTATTTTTATCCCGTGAATCTGAATATCACGTTCATTTTCCCCGAACATGTAACTAAACGCGAGGAAACACGAAAAACCGCCGACCAGTAGTGACGTCATAGTAGGATCTTTGGGCCGCCAAGCGCGTGCCGCATGTGTGGGCAGCGTGTGCAATTGCAAGCTTGACAGGTATATTTTTTCCGCACTGACCCCAGCCGTGACGTCTCTTTCTGACCTTTTGAAAATCGCAAGAGTGCGCGTGCATAGCTTTGACAGGCGCTGAAGATGCGCGAGAGCGGAGATTCCGAAAACTCCTAGTGTGACGTCACGCCCCAGAAAGGAGGGGCTTCGGCGGTACTTTAAAAATTAATTTATGCAGCTTCCGTGCACCGAGTAGAAAAATAATCTCAATATTCGTGATCCTGGAGGCCAAATGAAGGCCATTGAAGTGTTTCTTCTTAAATACAAAACCGCTTCAGTTTCCCTTTAATATTTGTAAATATTCATCTGGTTATCGCATTTATTAATTTTATATATTTAAAAAGGAACGTAATATTATACTGCTTGACACTCGTATGTTTGTGTGTTTATTCCCACAGGAATACCTTGCCCTCCCGGAGAAGGACCGCAAGGTGAGTTAAGTTGAACAAAAACGTGTAACACCAGGTAAAAACTTATATCTACCATTAGCCATCGTGCAGGAGATTTGTGACCAAGCATCAGGCAAGGCAGCAAATTGTGGCGCCATGTTTAAAGAGGTTGATGTTATTATGCTTCGAGATTCGAAGGTTTCTTCGTTCACTACTGCGAATCTAGAAGAGTGGTATTTTAAACTACGTACCGAAAGGGTTAAGCATTAGTGATCCGTCAGCTGCAACTTAGAGAAATAGACGTAGAAAGGACAGGGCAATAGATAGTAGCTGAGTAACAACTTTGCTTACGTACTTTCCTTCTTCGCATGTACAATGGTATCGTTTCACATGCTGTTCATATACACATAAATTAGCAATTAGTTTTAAATGTCCTTGTCCGTATCCCTTGTCCTTGTTCGGATCCCATGCCTTGTCCCTTGTCCGTATCCCCAGTCTCGGGTTTACAACTATGCTAAAATTTACCGTTACCCTTTCTTCCTACCAGTTATCTTGGCGTTGCACGCCGCAAATAATGTTTTTCTTTGGTGTGGATAGTTATGAAGGATAAGGCGAACACGACCTTTGAGATCCAAACAGTGTTTTAATCGAACGTATAATGTTTCGATCAACACTTTAAATCGGGCTGAAGCATTTTGAGCTGTGTGTAATACGAGAAGCTCCCGCCTGCGCATGCCCCAGATCCAAGAATATATTAAGAGTATCACCAGCGACAAAAAATATTTTTTTTTAAAGCACGATTGAAATAAATACGTTATTCCTTTGCGATAGTGTTATCGACCGCGGCTCTATTCCGGCTACCTGTGTAAATCGATAATTAGAAAATGAGTTACCTATAGACTTCACTAAGTAACTTCTTAAATGTTCACCTTAGCTGGTGCATTCCACTAAAATTATGTATTGGCCGCCTTCAAAACATGCTCCAACTAACTACTGCTTCGCACTAGTGTTTGACAAACTTAAGCCGTGAGGAGACATGATACAGAAACTAAACGCAGCAGAAAAGCGGCGCAAGTTCCACCCGGAAGCAATGTTATTCTCCGCAGGGGCCTATGTAGCCAGTCATTTAAAGTAGATAATCGGCATGTCGCTGTAGAAAAAGCGCGTCCTACCCTTCTATTTCCTCAGACAGTCAGCTTTCCGCGTTATCTGCCACTTAGCTTGGGCATGAGGACTCTAGTGACAGTATAAGTACGCCAGAGTACAGGGCGAACCATAATTAAGTAATATCAATTCAATAACAGTTCTAATATATTTGGACAACCAGCAGCGAACTTCAAATTCAAATGGGCCAGTTTATACGCCCAAAAGGTAATCAGTAAATTTCAGCTAAATATTTTGTGAGTTATCATTTTATCCTTTATGCCTGGCATCCACCTCGGCAGAGGACGTTATTCTTAACGAAGCATTTGCTTACTTTAGATGCCTTTTTTAAGCATTTTGAGTATTAGAAATACTCTATATATCTGTATCCTGTTGAGTCCACGGCCACTCAATGTGGACGTTTGAGTTATAGCTTTGTATCTCTCAGCGTTTTAGCTATTTGTAACCTTTCACGATTATAGTTACCCTTGAAAACCGCATTACAAAATCCTTTCAAATGTGTATTCTTAACTTTGATGGCATATATTTTGGCCCTACCAATCTAGTATTGAAAGATATCAGGGTAACATTAACCGCTCCATAAAATACGCAATTTTGTGCTATTTTCAAAGATCGAGTAAATGTTCTTATTAATCGATATAAGGTGCTTTATTCGCGTCTTACACAAACCTAGTATTTAACCACATTTACTTCAGTGGTATACTCGCGAGTGTAGATGAAGTGTGAAATGACCAACCGAAAAACGGAAACAAAAATCGCGTGTAACACTCCCGTGCCAGTCTGCTTGTATTAGTGTACTGCATCACTATGTCTTCAATATAATATCAAATGATAAAAATCTAGAATAAAACAGGCATCATCTGTGACCCGAAGCTTAATGTATTAATTTGTTTGTTGTTTCTGCTCGTGTTGATAAACATGACCGGAATGTCTTGTTGATAAACAACCCCAAGTTAGGTGATTATCGTGATATTTATGGCAAAGCCAATAGTTATAGCAACATTGCACTCATTAACATTTTTTAGAGATTGGTTAAAAGCCTTGTGTGTGTATGTTTGTGTATCCGTAGCACCACCCCGATACCCTGGGCCCAACGCACAACCCCTGCGTAAGTAACATTCAATTCATGCCCAGCGATAAACGAAAGCTGAGAGTTATACTAGCCGCCATGTCGGCAGTTTGTGACCGTATACAGCAGGGAATTCAACAATTTGTGACGTTATATTTGTGCAGAACGATTCAGAGAGGCTGAAGTAGTAATTGAATGTCTACTTTTTCGCTCTACATTGAAAATCAAGCTGAAACGTTTATAGTAATAATGCAAAACCCTGGTCTGCTGATGCCCCACATTCAAGCAAAGTACAACGTGTTGACTTCATTGAGCCACAAAAGTGTACAAGTATAGTTTTAGTCGGAGCTTTGTACGTGCTCTGTTTTTCGCCCTTAAAACGCCGCAAGTCAGCGTAGTAGTAAATCTAGAAAAAGCCGAACCATCGCAAATATTGTCTTATATTGAAAAGTCAAAATTATTTATTTATTCAAACATATCAGTCAAGGTTTAAAACATTTCAGGTTAATGTTCACCACGCTCTATAATATTAGGCATTTTTATACTCCTGATATTGCTGATAAATCGCTTGCTTTGTGCGCATCGCAATAGGCATCTTTCATTAAACCCCAGATTTTTATTGTCGGGTACACATTGCATATTAAATCACCTACAGAAAAAGCACAAATCTTTTGAAGGGTCTACGGTTCTTGAACTAGTGTACACGGTTGCTAGTGAACGCAACGTGCCTAACTCTCCTATATATTGTGGATGTGCATCAAATAATAATAAAAAATATATATATAGCAAATATTGCTCGTAAATAAACGCATAATAGGGTGAGGCAGGCTCTCTGGTCACTTCAAGTTGTGTATTTTTCTAAAACAAAAATATAATGAAGAGCAAAATTAACCTACTTGGGAGAAGAGCGTGTTGGTTAAAGTCAAGGATGAAGAAAGAATAAAACAATTAAAACTGGGACAACAGAACACATCTTTCAACTAGCAACGACAAGTAAAAATTTCCACAGCAAGCAACCGACTATACCCAGGAGGGAAAGGGAGGAGAAGGGGAGATAAAAAACGCGAAGTGCAAGTCAAGGGTTTTTCTCGGATTTTAGAAATTCAACCTCAGTTTTCGTCAGCAGGAGGGAAGGGTTTGACACGTTGTTGTTTGCTGTGGTCATGGCGAATGACTCTATGATCTCCCTGCCAAATCTGCTGTCATTCCCCCCCCCCCCAGGATTTTTGTCTCATCAAAGAGGGGATGACAAAGCGAACAAGAACGGGCATGTATGACTATGGGATGATAGGAATCTGGAGAGGCCTTAGAAACTTCGCTGTGATGTTCCCGGAGTCTGTGATCGGTGCATCTGCCGGTCTGACCTATGTATTGATGGCCGCAGCTCAAGGGAATGGAGTAAACTTCCTTCTCTTGGCATGGTATAGTCATACATGCCCGTTCGTGTTCGCTTTGTCATCCCCTCTTTGATGAAACAAAAATCCTGGGGGGGGGGGGGGGGGCATGACAGCAGATTTGGGAGGGAGATCATAGAGTCATTCGCCATGACCACAGCAAACAACAACGTATCAAACCCTTCCCTCCTGCTGACGAAAACTGAGGTTGAATTTCTAAAATCCGAGAAAAACCCTTGACTTGCACTTCGCGTTTTTTTATCTCCCCTTCTCCTCCCTTTCCCTCCTGGGTATAGTCGGTTGCTCGCTGTTGAAAAGTTTACTTGTCGTTGCTAGTTGAAAGATGTGTTGTGTTGTCCCAGTTTGAATTGTTTTATTCTTTCTTCATCCTTGACTTTAAAATTAACCTGCTGCTCAATAGACGCTATAACGAGATCATTTTAGGTTTGAACCCAAAGTAATATGAAAATCACATGGTTAATTCCAAACTTAATTTGACCACCTCGCGAATATTTATCAATATGACTCCGATTATCACATTTTATTCCTTTGTAGACAGCTATTAAAAAAATGAAAACAAATGCTGTTTATACACATTTTCACTGGTATGTGTGTTTGCTTTCTTACAGTTCACAACAGCCCGCCCGGCAGAAGTAAGTATAGGTCACGAGTCAATGCCTAGCACTTAAGAAAACCGCCCATCTGATACTATAGCCACGGACAGCATGAGAAGGGCAGGGAGCAGTCTCCATCCCGACCTTCCTACCTTCAATCACACTTCGGCGTTCTGTGCGCCTGGAGCGTGTAAGTGAAGCGAAAGCACGGCGGAAGGCAATGATCACATGCTGGAGGCCTGGCCTTCGTAGGAGATCCCCTGCCGTTCTTACCTTGGCAGTGACTATAGTCAACATGTGGGCTGTGTATGAGCGTGCATCAGGCCAAAAAAAAAGGTATCCTGTTGCGTTTATATGAGTTTGCGTGTATTTAAAATATGGTTCGCGAGTTTTGAACTGTGACTCTGTGGGGAATCTATTTGGACAATGGTTGCCCTGCCATGCTGGGACATTTTCCGAGCATCACTAAATTATATATCAAAACAATATACTAGCTCACCCATCCAGTTTCAATGGGACTGTGGTAGTGTTCGTATACCTAATTGTTTGGTTTTCACTGAAATCAGCCTCAAATCTTCACAGCTGTAAAATAATAAATCCGGCCTCCGGGTGCCCCAAAACACATCGCGGTATCACATGGCGAGCTCAGTAAGTAATCGATATGTTGCGGTACGTTTGAGGAATCCTTTTTCACTGTTATCGTTAAGTTTGAAACTGCGCATAAAAGTATAACGCATACTTTCAAAAAAGCATTCCAGATTTTCATATGTGCATGTTATATGTAGAGTTCCGTATTTTCGGATAAAGGTGAGAAAATCAGAAAAACAATAGCCGGTAAAAGTTGTGTAAATTCAGATTTATCCGAAAAAACACTAAATTTAAGGTGACAAAGGCAAAAAAAAGATGGTGTTTTACAACTGAATTTTATAATAGCATGGGGTCAGTGATCCTGTAAATAGGTCATCTCAGCTTCCTTTCATATATTGAATTACTGAAAAAAGCGGGTTTGCCTCTTCTCTCATCAAGATTCATTCAGGGCCTCTGAGTCACGACAAATGACATTTTCTAGTCGTAAAGTTTCGACCTACCTATCAGTGCTTTTTAAAGGAGGGAGTGTTTCAATAGCAGCAAAAGTCAGGAACTTATAGCGTTCAATAGAGGGGGATGGCAGCTCACGACTGCGTCCTGGAGTTTAGTTTTTTTCGATGTATCGACCGTTGTGAAGGCAACACATCATTGCGATATTTGTCGTGTGATAGTTAGAATTTCCGATGGCAAGGGCAGTAGTGCCAAATACAGCTGCAGAAGTATCATTTGAGACAAGTATATCCTGATGAATTTAGAGTAGATTTGGCCTTGACTATTTCTTTTGTATTTGAGTTTCGAGAAACTGAAAACAAAGTAAAATGACAAAGACGACAGAAAGAATAAAATACTTAAGACAGGTTGACGACGGACACATCTTCTTTCATTTTGAAAGACGAAGTGTCCGTCGTCCCTTTGCCTTGAGTGTCTTATTCTTTGTCTTTGTCCAAAAACCAGCACGCTCCAAAGTTTATAAAATAAAATGAACTTCAAGTTTTGAAATTTTTGAATCAAACAGAAATAAACTCCGATAAACTCGAATATTCAGCGAAAAATAAACTCTGAAAAACACGCTCCGAATTTTACTCCAAAAGAACTCCGAGTATACTAATGCAGTGTTAAACAACACAAGGCCCAACCACTTCCGCAAATGCGATTCTCTTTACTACCATTATTTTCGCTAATTGATTGTTTGCCATCTCCAAGTACTTCTTTTTCTTCCATCGTTGTAAATGCGGTATGCGCATTAAAGGGGCGATGCAGCAGTTTTAACTCCAAAAGAATATGTTTCGGTATCTCTATTCCTTTTTAAAAGGAATAGAAAAACCACCTAATTCTTCTGAAATATAGCGATCTTGTTATGTAAAAGCAAAGAAAAGAACGGGACTATTTTGCGACTTGCAGCCGTGGGGTGGCGGCCATAGTAACTAAAGCGTGAGGCACAATGGGTATAATGTATTAAGTTGGCAAGATGTCCCTATATGTGGTGAATCTATGCTATTTCTGATAAAAATTGTGGTTTCAACATGACTAAATGTGTCAAGAGCCTCATATCGACAAGGTTGTACAATTTGCCTCGATATTCGATCGACACGGCTCATGCGGTGAAAAGCAGAACTACGCTTTGTTTAACACTTACTCGGAGCAAGACGAATGCTACGCACGCCGGGCCGAAGCCATCGGAGGCGCCGTTGCAGCGCTCGCGCAGTGGAATCAACTGCTAAGAGCTCGTGCTCTGTACTCTTGCCCGTGCTCTGTGCCATTAGTGTGAATGCTTTGTCTCCACCCGTATTCGGGACAGATGAAATCACCAAGTGCCTCATGAATAACCATGGATAAATAAAAGCACGCTTCGACACAATTCAACCTGGGTCTCGAGGCCAATATTCAGTTTTAGTGGCGCCATCTGCCGAGGAGAAAAAAAAAAAAAAAAAGCTATGCCTCTCTTGGACCTCACCCCGTTGTGCTACTTCGTCGGTCCAACTTCTTTGGGGAAAGGCAAGCCCATTGCACCCCCCTCCCCCCGTCCTCCGTCCTCTTTCTCCCCCTCTCCGTATTGGTGAGACCAACTTTCAAGGTCACCGTGTGAATCGCCAACATAGGCCGAACGCCCTAGAGGCTCTGAAAGAGAACCCAACCGGATCCTCCCTATCCTCATTGCGCGTCACTGCTCACGTGACTCGGAAGACGGTGAGAGTGGTTTGGAGGCGCGCAAAACGTTAATTGTTTGACTTTTATTTCTTCTGAAGAACTAACTCGCGTAGGCAAAATTTGTTTTTAGTCCTTTCATCCAGCCGTGACAAGCAACAACTACCAAAATTATTTGCCCAAAGTCCAAACATTTATCAGCAAGAGGAGAATATTTTACGTAATGCATTTATGTTTATCGCATGAATACAAACATTTTCATTTTTTTTTTAAATTCCGCACGGTTGGTAGTGTGTGCTCATTTATGCGAGGCCCGTGATTAGTTCCGAGGACGCGACTCTCAAAAATCCGGCGCTGCATACTCCCTATATGATATATATATTACGCTGAATTTATCAATCTGGGGTAATGGATAATTGTAACTGTTAAGCGATGCTGCATACGTTTTCGCAAGCCTATACGAGAAATATTATTTTATTTTTTATTGCCGTATGTTTAAAATTTTGTTTTGTGCCTAATACGACGAATTATATGCGAACCGACTATACCTTTTGCAAAAGTACCCAAGCCCCAAGAAGCATGCTGTGAGTGTAGTTACACGCGCTGCACGTGCTGGCGTCTGCAGTAGTGGTAACTGTTCAAATGCAAATGCCTGAAAGAAATTTTATCTTGTGCGCTCGTTCGCCGACGCCTTGCTTTTGGTTATTTACTACGAAACTTTTATACGGGGAAGGCGAGCGCGTGCGGCGCGCAAAACTACATTCCCACAATTCTCGTTGATGCATGGGTACTCATTTTGCAAACGGCATTTTGCTTTCTTCTGCAAAACAAACAATTTATTTAGATTGGTACGTGTCGTAGTTCTCCAAACGAGGCGATAGTAGAATAAATGGGAATTGAACCATTTGTTATAAATTACAATGTTTGCACTAGTTTGCAGAATATTGCGACGCTTGTATAAAACACCTATGCTATTCGCGAGTTTAAAAGGAAGCTTTTGAATATGATAGTCTCATGACATATGTTCGTAAAAAATCACGCCTTAAGTCTTAACGGAAGTTACAAATTAAACCTCGAAGGATTTCACTATTAATTTTGCGGTGGCACTCCACACTGTATCTTTTGGTTTAAAAAAGCTGCTTTTGTTTTACCTTCATTTATTATTAAATAATTGAAAGGCGGTTCACGTGTCAAACGTTTCTAAGAAAATGTAAGCAGCAGAAACCAGCCTATCAATATTATTATCTGAAAAAAAAAAGAGTAGCATCGTCAGCATAAATTATAAATAAGCTCTTACTTGCAATGGTGACTATATAAATAATAAACAGGTTAAAAAGCAATAGTTTTAATTATAGCCTTGTTATCTAGGAGCTCGGGATTGATCGAGTTTAATACCTTGGTAACTAGTAGCTGGTGATTGATTGAGTCTGAAGCTGGAATATATAATGTAAAGCTAAATCAATATTTTACTTTCAGAGTAACCTCTCGGCGGATGCCTCCAAGACATGCAATGGCGGATATACTATTTCCGATGCGCTCGAGATTTTCTGAATAAAACTGTGCATTATAAAACCGATCTTTCAATGTATTTTCTTTTCTCCTGACGATATTGTTGTGCGCAATTCTTAAAGTGCAGATTTTTAAACCGTTTTATTACTATTGCTATTGTAGAATAGTATCACTATTTACCCGCAAAAGACGCCTGCTGGTTGATCGAATAAATCATCCGAGCACAGTACTGAATCGTTTATGGTTTCGTTTACAGTTATATTTCTGAAATCGGGTTTGTTTCGCTTTATAGCCCGAAAGTTAGATGAACAAAGCTTGTGAAAGTGTCAAGCAATAGCGGCCCTCCCTTCACACTGCTGCCACACTTTTTGGCGTAAGGATGTGCTTCAAAGGCGAGCCGATCGGCTCGGTAATTGTGAAGAGCAGCGGCTCTACAAAGACACGGCTGGGCTACAGAAGGCGCGTTCTTTCCCACGTTCTAAGTTTCAAGAACATTTATTCTGTAGCTAACGTAGGACAGAAAACGGGAAAAGGCAGGTCGGATGGCAGCCCTGTTCTAACGTTGTCTTGCCACAAGGCAAAGATGGTGTAGGAGAAAGCAACCAAAAACCGGAGTTCCACTGCGCCCCCTCCCTCCCCACACACACACACACACAAAATAACCATGAAACCGAAGAGAAATATAATTAGTGATCCCCTAGGATTCGCGCCTTGTCTGAGCGTTCTGCAGACCGTGCTGTGCACACCACAAGACACTGGCAGTGCCTGGTATACAAAGAACTTTGAAGCCAAGCAGCCCCTCATTCAGTAAAGATTAAGTGCATGGAATGCAAAAAGGGGGGCTCATGAAGAGTACTTTGAATCTCGCACAGTGCGTTTCAAGCGTTTTATTGGAGAAATTGAACGCATATCTGAATTTTTAAGTGTCTCTTTTTGCCCTCATTTTGTCCCACAGGGCACGGCAAAAATGAGACACTGTGTAACTTTTAGATATTGTAGTTTTGTTTAATTTTTCGCTAACTTCAGTTAAGTAATAGCTTTGAGTAAAGAGTCAAGACACCTAAAAATACTCTCATGCTGTATTTTACAGCAAAGCTGTATATGACTAGGGTTCCATGCATTTGCCGTATCCGTGTGCAAAAACAAGTCAGATATTTTATGTAAAAGCGCTCTATAGTATGGAAATGCAAATACGGCTCGTCACCACGATATGCATTTTGATAAGAAAAAACGTCGAAACGTTTGATAATGGAGATGCATTCAAGAACAATGGGCCTTCTCCTGCTCGAGTCGGGTGACGTCATTGCTTTACATATATAGAAGCAGCAGCTGCTGAGCAGGGCATTCCTTTGTGTTCTGCAGTTGTTATGGGAAGGCCACATATGGTTAGGAATCCCGAAGAGCAACGTGCCTATTGTAATATTCGTGGTTTATTGTTGATGTTTCATGGAACGCGTGATGTCGACGCCTACTCGGGCCACACCCGTGTCGCGCATCACGCGATCGTTCTTTGTCGTTTTTTGCGACTTTCCCCTGCTTGGTGGCGCCCCTAAAGGTACTACATTACACATATGACGAGCGTCTTGGGTCATGTATAAATTTAACTTTAGAAAAAGATCCCACCAAAGTTCTAACGAAACCCATTAGTGTATATCATAGTGGTCACAAAGCAATCATCACTACCGTTTCAAAATGACGTATATATACTCTAAACAAATATTTCATGAAGTGCGTTTGTGTAACTCTTCGTGGATCATTTGTAGTTGTGCTCTACAAATTTGCTGCCAACAACCTTCACAGAGTGGAATTGCTTCATTTTTTTTAAATATGAAGCAAAATAAATATTGTCATTGAAATAATTTTTTTGTCGAATTTTGCCTTTGTTTATTTTACTGCAGCTTTCGTAGGTATCGTTTTGGCGACTACGTGGAGTGATTATTGCTGCTAGGCTTTATACTAAATATATGCTATGTTTTATACAAAATATTGTCAAGAACAACGCGAAGCACAGTGCTCAACGAAACAGATGGACCAGCGGAGCGTGTGGCCTCGCAAATATGCGGTTACTTCAGTTAGTTTAGAGATTCCTGGAGTAACTAAATGACGGAGCAATATATTCACCTAGAGTCTAGTAACTGTATATGGTAGCCATCACGCTGCACTAACAATATATGCTCCGACAGCCGAGCATATGGAGTTTCTTTAGCGAGGCCACGCTTCGCTGGTCTATGTAGTTTCGTTGAGCACTGCACTTGCAATCTCCGCAATTGCAAATGCTTCCGTTACCGAAACAGTGTCTCAATTTTTGGTACAGAATGTAGTGGAGCAGTTTATTTATTTATTTATTTAAAAGAACCCTAAAAGCCCTCCAAGGGAGGATATTACATAGGAATGGAGAACACAAGCAATATATAATAAATAACAAAATTTGAAAAGTGACAGACAAAACAAATTATACAAAAACAAGCTATAACGGCGAAGAACATAAATAGAAGTAACATACACATGCGTAGACAAAACAAAAACTAGATGATATCATCATTACTTGTATTATTATTATTTCGGCAGCAGCAGTGGTAACGAACAGCTCAACGCCTAATCAGCGCTTTTGCAACAGCAGGTCCCGCACTTTGCCAGCAATCTACACTCGGCTGTGTGCGTGGTACCATCAACGCTAGACTCGCTCACAGTGGCAAAGCTTGGCAGCGCCATTGTTCGCAGCGAACGAGCCTGGGACCTGCGCGTGTCCATCAACGGCAGCATCGTCCTTCAACCATCATCAACAAGATCATCACGTGATAACTACGTCATCAGTCACTCGCTGTATAACACGGTACATTCACCAAGGTTCCTTCATTCAGCAGCAGGAGTGGTGACGAACGAGCCAACGCCTAATCAGCGCTTTTCAAACCGCAGGCTGAATTCATTTGTATTGAAAACCTGAACGCCAGTTTGAAAACTCAAAATCCAGATAGAATTCAATAAGACTTCACGTTCCATAATCCAAATAGCAAAACGTTAATTTGGGCTTTGAGGTAGGGTAGTTAGGTTACCCGTTATATATATATTCTTCCCAAGACTTAAAACAATTACACTTCAATTTTTTTCGTGTTTCTAGGCGCCAAGTCATATAATATTTTTAGTTTTTTTTTTTTGCATTATTGTTTGCGTTTTTTCTTGTGAGTATTTAGGTGGAACCGTAAATAAGATCAGGTAATTATGTTCAGCTTCTGAATGGAATTAATGTTTCTTGAAATATGTCACTTCTTTATACTTATAACATCAGATAGTAAATCGTGTTACTTCATAATAAAAAAAGTAACGCAAATGTAACAAGCTTTACTTTTTGTCGATAGCGGTAACGATAAAGCGTTGCTTATATTTTGAGGTAACATAGGTTGGTAACGCATTTATTTTAGTTGCAAGTAACGAGTAACGTATTGTGTTACTTTTTTCTGTGTAACGAATAGAAAACTGGTTCAAAGCCAGCCGCACGGGCACTTTGTGTTTTTCTGAAAGTTTTACGTTGACTACAGTTATCGACTGGTTGCCATATTAGACGCTTCGATTTCCTCAAACATCAAGCCCACACACGTTTTTTGTGGGGTTTTTTTTTTGTGCATTTTAGATATTAAATTTAGGACTAGCCTCTCCACGCCAGATATACTCCGATGCAGAATGTACGGCTACATCGAAAGCGTCGTTTTCTATGAGTCGGATCAGAGAACGTCAGCTCATAGTAAAATTTCGCCTTTCTCACTTATCACTTTATCCAGCTAACGTCATATTCACAAGCTTTCGCGTTCTATCACAACCACTAGCATCACAATCTCACAGAGTTTCAGGTTTCTACGCAGGCCGAAAAACATGGTTATATTTTTTCATTTACGCCCGGTATGCATAAAAGGGGTCTCAAAATATACCTAGGTTTACCAATTCCTTAAAAAAGAAACATAAAAACATTTTGCAAGTTAGGTTTTGCGTTTGTTGACTGCAGACAAGTAAAAGCTTCTATTTACGATTTTTTTTCTATTCTAGCAAAAGCTTCGCCCGAATCCACGGGAGCTTCAACGGAATTTTATGACGCACGAAGAGATAATAACAAAGATTCTGCTGACGTCTGGGAGCTCAAATAAACAAAAAAACGTATGCCGACGTTTGGCAGCTTAATATGTCGTCCATCAAACATAGGGTAGATCCTGAATGTCACCGAACACGTCTCAAACTTTTGTAAAATGTTAACTTGCGGGGTACTGTAGCAAGAAAATAAATGCCTTCGAATGCTTAGTTGTTGTTGGCCTATTCGTTTAGAGTTGTCTTTATAAAAGATTGCATTGACTTCGTAGCTAAGAAAAAACAAGGACTATGAAGCTGAATCGCATGCTAGCCAAATCTGTTCGTGTGAGTGGTTATACTTGCTCAAAAATATTGATGTTGATCGCTTGACCGAAAAACCCTCCTTGCCGCGTGTTTTGTGAAAGAAATATAGATAAAATGTATTAATTCGTGGTATTAACAGATTATGACGATTGATAACGTCCACACATAGGTGTCTCAATTATATTGTCCCGATTTACAACATTCATCTTTCTGTAAGGAAACGACCTGCTTTAAATGGCCGAACATCTCTAGAGCATTTCCAGGTATAAAGTCACGTGCTTTCTGTATGCATAAAATTAAAATTAATAAATTAAAATTTAGCCCGAGAACTCTTATGCGTTCATGATGAGGAATTACTGTAAGGTTAAGAATGTCCCCGCTCTTTCGCCTATTCATATTAGCGTTTGATTTTTGAAAAGTAAGAAATGTATATATTTTTTTGTGTATCAACTTAGATGTCTAGCTAATTTATGTTATTTAAAAATTAGGGGGCCAATAAGCTTTTTCGTGTCAATTATTGTATACGTCACGGAACATAAAATGTGTTTAGGTAAGAATAACATTCGAAATATTTTTGCATCTTTTATATATATATATATATATATATTATTCTTGAACAATTATTACCACCTCATCCTGTCAGCGATAGAAATATATATATATATTTCGATCGCTGACAGGATGAGGTGGTAATATTTGTTCAGGAATAATTTATGGTATTATTCCTATTGGGCGTGAAGCGACTGAAGTCATAAAAATGTATTCTTTGCAGATGCTACAAAAAAAACTTTAAATTATTTTATTGAATCTAAACTGCATGTAATTAACATTCCTTTTACCACTTAAAAGTTTGGTTAATTACATTGTTTTTTCTGAAAAGTAACTACGAATATTTTCGTAGCATTATCTAAAATACAAAAATTGCTTAAAATATTTTCTATCTTGCTAACTAGGGCTAAGAGGAGGCCCTTCACGTTACTCCTCCCCCAGTATTCCTGTGTTTTTCGCATTCGTCCCTTGGAAACAAAACTGGGGAAAATAATTTCTTGACTTCGAATAACCACCTTAGTAGGGAGCGTCAGAGATTGAACAGTTCTTGTTCTCCGTAGTTGAAAAATAAGAAAGCAATATTGTAGTCCAGGTATACTGTTATATCTTTAAGCTTTAATGGCGCACAGTAGAGGAAGGAAATATCGCATAGCAAACTAAAAAGTATATGCGATAATACAATGCTCAAAAATTATTCACCAAGCGCTGGGCGTTTTCTTTCTTGTTATGGAATAACTGTGCATGTCTTCTGTTAAGCCCGGAGACAGACAATAGACTAAATTAAAAATCGCAAATTTTAATATGTGTGACTCAAAGGGCCGAAGAAATTACTTCGTTCAAAATGCGTCGAGATAAAGAATTGATGGAGTTTCGCTCTCATTAAACGTTTTTAAAACGAAGTTGATAGCGATTCCAAACACAAAGTAAACACGCAAAAGTCACTGAAAGATTTATAAACATTTGATGTTTCTAAAGTTTACACAAATTACGAATGGCCATTCAAGGAATTGCTCTTTTTCTTCTTACTTCAATAAATGTCCCCAAGAACCTTTCGACTTAAACTCTTTAAGGGATAGGAAACAAAAACGTAGGTATTAGACTTTTGATGACTGTACAATTCATTTTATATTTGTACAGCCAGTCTACAGAATTCATTGTATAATCAATTATAGTTATTATTCCTACTTAAATACAGTTCATCCGCCCTCCTCCTCACCAGTTTTCGCTTCACAATTTCTTAAGACAGTAAAAGCAACATTTTTGAATTTTTGAAATGGCACACGAAAATACCTAACTTGGGAGGAACTTTTTTCTCCCCTATTTAAGGCAAAATTTTGGAAGTCAACAAGATTTCTAAAGAAAGTAATGAAGAGCATTTCCCGCATAGTAGACATTTATCCAACTCCAACAACGTTCACCACCGAATGAATATATAAGGAGTTAGGCAAGCACCAAGAACTCGATCGAAATGTCGATCAAGGTAAGCCGGGTGAATGATGTTTCAAACGTGAAATAAGCTAAAACAACTCGTACATGTGCTGTGCAAAGACTCAAATATATTTATATTTTTAGGTAATGTCTCAGGCTTGCATGATGCATCGCTGTAATACAAATGAAATAGAAAACTTGACAGTTTCTTCAAGCTAAACGCACATTCTTGAAACCGTAATCATTAATCGGGCGAATACTTGATCAATCAAAAAATCTTGATCAATCAAAAAACAGACTCTGAACGTTAAAATTATAATTTTAACGTTCAGAGTCTGTTTCACTTATCTTAGACATATATGTTTCTCTACCACTCTCAGCTAACCATTAAGTAATAGACAACTTGTATTTCCAAGTTCTTAATTTGCAATTTCTGTTAAACGAACGGTTTTACTTTCTTGTATACTACGTGTTATTCAAAGCATAAACTTCGAAACACTTTTTGGCCACCGGAGCGTGAACACTAAGGTTCTAGCTTTGAACCTTGAATAATCTTTTCCTGAAACATTCGTTGGAGCATTGTTAAAACCTCATTGCTTTTGCCACGTAAAGTCCCACTACTTCCCTGTATTTTCGGTGATTTCCTTGAAAAATAGCAATAAAGCAATAACCTGGTACACGCACTCTAGGACGCTTGGCTCAGCTCTGCGTATCTACAAGAAAACCATAGTGCCTTGAAACTTCTTCAGGTATTAGCTCTTTGAATGTAAAAGTGTTGTTTGCCTTAGAAAATGGGGCCTGGAAATCCCCAAAATCCTAGGTAGAGCCAACTGTTACCTTTTTTTAGTCTGAATCTGGGTATCTTAGTCCGAATTGCCAAGCAAGTGCCAACGTTTGCCTACACTACCTGGTGGTTTGGCGTTCATCTGGCAATTCTGGGCATACATTTCCGAACAAGTTAAAGAATTAGTCTTCACTGCCGGATTTTCATTTTGCTACTAAAAGGCCTAAATTGTCAAGCAGGCGCCAGAATAAGACTTCACTGCTGATCGTTCGGTTGAAACGTGGCATCAAATGGCTCATGTCTGCTCTTGGGCAATGAAGAGTGGAACCTGAGTAAAACCGTTCAAATGCCATAGAAAAGTACCTTGGCACTAATTAACGCCTTAGAAAAAAACCGCATTAGGCCCAAGCTAGGCTCCTAGGAATGCCAACCTTAGGCAATGTTAGGCGTTTTTCTGTCAAGCTGACTGGGTAACTCCTCGCATATACAAGAGTAAATGTTTACAAAAGCAGTGATTTTGCTGAATAACATTCGATTTGTTTATAAATATGCTAACACAAAGCCAGAGTCCGACATGGTGTCCATTTTAAATGAGACTCTTGCGCATGACTTCGTTTTTAAGTTGAAGTGGTTTGGTGCCTCCTGCGCACTAGATTTCCGAATTGAAAATGTGAACGCGGTGAGACAGCACGTTCATTATATTATGTTAACAGCTCAACTAACCACTCTGCAGTCTAGATTAAATGTAACAAAATATCGCGCGTAGTCAGTCACTTATATTCAATGTAACGTAAGGTTATAAAAACGTTACCTATCGGTGTGCTGATTGCTGCATGGTTCATCAGACAATGCATCTCTGGCATATTTGTGGGTACTTCTTAAGAAACAAAAATTAACATTGTTACCAAGTGTGCTCTACAAGGAACATCCCAAGCATTGCTGATGAGAGGTGGTCCTTAAGAAGTTGCTTGAAAGAGTCAGTAGCAAATACATATCGTCATAATAAAACTTCTACCTTAAAGTTTTTCATAAGCGTAAACGTAACTGCGCTTCTCACGAATGATGATGTCTACAATTTGTATTGGAAGACACACAAACCTAGGCGTCGGTGACACCTACGTTTCTGTGCCTCATGCACCATTCATATTGCTCTTTAATTCTTTTTAATAAAATACAATTTTACAAATACAATGTGCACACTTTCCGTACAGTGCTGCCTACTCCATTGTTTTCAGTGTCATTATATCTTATATTACTTTCAGGTTCACAGTCAGGGAAACTGATGCGTCGATCAAGCCGGAACACAAGACAAGCCGAAGTCAGATTCGTCTTTCAGCCACAAAGCATGAAGCGAACGATACTGCTGGAAGGAAATAATGAGCCTTCTCGTAAACAGTGTAACCAGCCAGCCACATTCCCTGGCAAAAACTTTCGGGCACCAGCTTTAAAGAAAGCGCAAAGGTAGCGGAAGCTGCCCGAGAAAACGTCTATAAGCCGACGCGTTCTTTACAAACGTGCACGCGTTTTCAAAGACCTGGTAATGAGCATGCGCCGAAACCAGATTCGCGTGAGGTAAATTGTCTGAGGCATGTGCCGCGCCGACTAGCTGCAGTGCCACCACCGCGGCGTGACGTCGAAGTAGCGTGTTGGTCGATAAAGTCGCAGAGAGCTCAAGAAACCTTAAATTCAATGAAATCGCGGCATTACCCAATAAGACCGCCGAACAAAGAATTAAGTCGCCACAAGCTTGAACACAATAAACCTCTTCTGCGCTTCTGAAGCATTCCTCACATTGATGAAAAGCTTTTTTTTTTTTTTTCTGGGCAACAAAGTTCCCGCTGACACTTTGCTAAGTCTCTCAACCGCACTCGTTCTAACAACCGGAATTCCGTTTTCCTTCGTTACATTGCAGTTTACCTTATGCAGGAAGCATAAATCATCGGACATAGGTACGCATATCAGGCGTGAGTTCAGTTACTTCCTGAAGTATACGCTGGCATTTTAATACTTGCTATCCCGCTTAAAGGGTACACCGCTCACTTGCACTGCCGAAATGCTACTTCCGGCCATGGCAGCCCTTGACTAGAATCAGAACATTATTTTCAAACATTTAAGGAAAACGTCGGGGCTCCAATCCACGCTGTGAAGGTGGTTGGCCAGCGAAGCTGTGGTATCACCTGCAACGATTGCCCAGAGCCGTATAAAAAGAGAGTTTGGCCATTCATTGGGAGGTAAACGAGGAGGAAAATGAGGGGGCGCCATTGGCCGGAAGCGGGCTGGGCGTGTTCCAGGGCGTCTTCACAGATTCGAACGTGGCGCACCAGAAGCCGCGAATAATAATACCTTGGCGGTGATCGCGAGAAACAAAATTAATACGTGCGTCGAAGTAACTCTCGTTGACTGAAAATAAGGTGCACGTTATTTTTCAATTACGGTCATGCAAAACTAAAATATAAGAGAACGGTCGACGTGATCTGTACGCCAGGCGCCGAGGGCCAGGAATATGCCGTCGGAGTCACGTCCGAGCGGTTCAGAGGGTAGCCGCGAGCCACACTTTAACAGGCCAAAGAGCCACATGCTGCTCGCGAGCCGCAGCTTGGCTACCCCTGATATATACGGTGCAGCCTGCCCCTAAGGGGGGGAGTGGTTCCCTAGATATCTTGTAAGAAGGGCCCCCTCCGACATTTGCAAGCTGAAATGACGTGCCACGTCACTGCCGCAACTCGGAACTAGCATGGGCCTTCAATCAGCAACGGCTGTCGTCTAGCCAGTTAAGCGAAACTAACAGTAAACAAACAGATGGTCAAAACTTGAGTCCGCCGAAACCAGTTGCCGGGATGGTCGAATCGGTGAAGGCGTCGCACCGGATAGACGAAGGTTGCGAGTTCGATCCCCGCTCCTGGCCCAATTTTTCGGCAGCTCTCTTTCACTTTCCTGTCATCTAACTTTGATGTAATAAATTTAATACTAACTCTCTCTCCTCTTCGTTTGCAATAAATATACATACACCAACACATTGTTTACAAACAAGCCCGTTTTGCCCACAACAGGCGTGGGCACCGCGCGTGAGCAAAAGCCAAAGTCGGGAGTAACGTGAGTGAAGCGTCGGCGCATGTGCAGTACCGACACCAACGTTAACGAGTTGAGTTGGTCTCTCTCTCTCTCTGTGTGCGTGTGTGCGTGAGTGCGTGTGTGTGCGCGTGCGTGCGTGTGTGTGTGTGTGTGTGTGTGCGTGTGTGTGTGTGTGTGGATTTAGTTCGCTTTCTTCAGAAATGCGTGTTAGTAATGGGGACGATATGAGCTAAAACGCCACGACACGTGGCACGCGCTGCTATCAGAGGCGCCTGTCGGATTGTTCTGCAAACTGTTCAGCCACAATCACGCCGCTCACACATCACACAGTGTTCGGTGTGGACATGATGAGATACTACTAGGGAGTTTCAGGGAACCGTCTTTGCACGTCCGGCACGGTACGACGGGCCTTCCGGTATGAACGGCGCATGCGCGAGTCTAGCGCATGCGCAGTTCGTACCGGAGGGCCCCCCATCGTACCGTATCGGACGTGCAAAAACGGTTCCCTAAACCTCTATGCTGTCTGCAGAACTGTCTTTTGTACTACGTATAAACAGTGTGTTAGTGCAGCTTTATGCGCGCTGAAGCCAAGATAAATCTCCTCGTGCGCTCGATGCTCCATTTAGCGCTTTTGTGAACTCGGCAAATAAAAAAAAAACGGCAGTATGCTGTACAGACGGACGCCACGACCAACGGGTTGTCTCGAAGTTTCCGCGACAACAGACCCTTCCCAAAAGTTCATCAAACAACATTGACGGCCACCGTCATTCTTTTTTTTTTTTTGGGGGGGGGGGGGGGGGCGGTGCGAAGGTTGTGATTGAATCTGAGTCATCACTCAACGATGACGCAATACTTAGTTTGCACACGATCTCCACCAAGTTCAAGCGGAACGCCGAGGCAAACCTCGTGTCCACTTCGCAGACTTGTAGAGGGTACTCATTACGAGTAATCAAGTTATGTGTCATCGATTGCTTCTTGGAGTAACTTTGTAATAATTCGATTACCGTAATTGGGAAGTAGTCCCGAGAGTAATTTGATTACTTTAGGAAGCACTAAAGTTACTCGTAACCGCTACTCTTCGCTCCCCTTTTTAATGCCTCCCTTTGTTTCTACAAGTTTCCTACCAAGGAAGTTTCGTGACAAATCTCCGACATGAGCATGGATTACCAAAATTGGTAGATTAAGATGATTGGGAGTACATAATTCGGTTATCTAAATTTAATAATAGACAGTTGGAAAGAGTCGTCTTCAGACGATGAGAAAAACCTGTCGTCCTAAAAAGCTAAAGGGATTTAAAAATTAACGTTTACTTTTTTTAAGTAACGGACGACTACTTTTCTGCGCAAGTAATCAAAAAAAATTACAGGGTCTCTTATGTTATTCCTAAGACGACTTGAAGGCAAAAGCTTTAGCGCCGATGCATTAAAGAAAGACACATGATTTACTGGCTGAGTCATCCCCCTTAATGTGCTGAGTCATGCTCCTTAATGTGCTGAATCATCCTTCTTACTGTGCTGAGTCATTTTATCAATGTGCTGAGTCATCACCTTAATTCGCTTAGTCATCCGCTGAGTGGTCAAGAAAAGGTTTGGTACCTTTCGTGTCGCCGACGTGTTTTCGCCCAAGGACTTTGAAGGTCGACTGAACGATGAGACACATAAGGCTTTCGCCTTAAGGATCTAATTAATTACTTTTTCAGCGAGAGCACATGAAATGTAATAGAGTACGTCTCGAAACAATGGCGGACTCGGAAAACAGGTGCAGCTGTCACTAGACAGCGCGCATTTTTTAAAAGAGTATATATTTAGCAGGATTCGCTTTATCATCCTTATCAAATAATTTCATTCGCGTTTTCGTAGAGCCAGCCTTGCAGCTGTTGCACGAGGGGCACCATCAGCGCACCCCCGCGCTTGCCACGTGCTTCGGGCCCTTCCAAAATTTGCTAGTTTAGTGGTTATTTATGACGCTCAGCGTGTCTCTAACTGGAACCACATGTTTATTTTCACTGATTGGAAGGTTAATTAAGAAGTATTAGTTATTAATCTTACTTATCAAGACGATTATCCCACTATATTGTGTTCCCCTGGCCGTATAACTCAAGTGCACAAGTGGCATTATAATTACATTTCCAGATTTGTTTTTTCTTTTTATATAAATCTGCATGCGAATTGAAATTAAACATTCTGTATATATATTGCGTTTTCTAGTGCTTCTCGTTTGCCCGATACAAAGTCAGTTCTGTTTTACAGAGAAACAACCTTATCCAAATGTCGCCCTTCAAATGTCATGATATATATATAGTATTCGATATTTCTTAAAGCGGAAGAAGAAATTAAGTTCGCGATTTCAACATATGGGTAAAGGTCATTTCGATTGAGAAAAAATGCGACTGAGAAGGTTATTTCGACTACTGAGAACTGTGCACATGTGTTGGAAAGGTTTTAGATCCGTTCTCTTTTGAAACGCTTCCATGAGCGTTCTTTAATTCCTGGAAGTGAAACTCCATAAAACAAAATATTGATATATATCAAACATCGGCGTGTCAAAATGTGCCGTCTAACTAAACACAGGGCGTTTTTGTTTTTTTTTCTAAGACGGAAACTATTGAAAGCAAAAGAAGGACTGGAAAAAAAACAAAAAACATCGTTGCTTTAGAATAATGTTATCGAACACTTTTGTTTTATGGTCACCCTAAAAACCGTCTTTCGTCCAAACCTGTTGGATATCTTAAGAATCATTAAATAGAGAGTTAAGTTAAAAAAATTACCACAAAATACGATACACTGGTTGATTTTTGGGGAATTCATTAGCATGACCCTAGGAAACACCAAACACGTCCCGCTTTGGGAAACGCTAAAGCTGACCCCTTCACTTTTTCCTTGCGACTTTCTCTTTTGCTTCCTCAATATTTGTTGCCTCTTTTTGGCCTCGTTACGGGGTCACTGTTATCGTTTCCAAAAAGGGGACGTGTGTGGCGTTTCCCGAGAGTCATGCTATCGTCGTAGTCATCGGGAATATAAAAGGTTAGCTCAGGTAGTAGCGACCTCCATGCATTGGCTGCGCGCTTCAGGCAGGTCCCTAGGTGGTATAGTCTATATGTACGTATTAGAGGAAGCTGAAGTATACCGGTGCGGACGTTCAGGTGAGGATCTTCTGCAGGCCTAATTTGAGGATTTTTTTGAGATTAGAGATAAGTGAACAGAACCTGTATCTCCTCAGTGGGCGAGGCTACGTCATTTGACATATTTTCAGAGTTGATATCTTAAGATAGAAGCGTTTTCGGAATGGTCCGTAACTTACACGTAAGATATGTTTCGCGACGTAAATATTGCTCTACTGTTATTTTAATGCGAGAAAGATTAATTTTGGGTCAAAGCCGTTTTATAACGATTTCTTTCTTTGGGGGGAAAAGGGATGTGTGTGTTTGTGGAGGGGAGGGGGCAGAGTTTACCCTTGATGTTCGAATAACAACATTTTAACTACGTGCGCTTTGACCTTATAAGGAGTGTGAACGATGTGGTGACATTCCTGCTAGAGTTCGAAGCAGAACTCAAACGAGATTCTCGAGACATACGGAGATCACTGAAATTCAACTTTTGGATCGCTGCAACCCTTTCGTTTGAAAACCTGTGCGAATGTGTACAAAGTACTAAGACAGATTAAAAATAGAAAGGTTACCCCTTAAAAGACAAACCAAACTCAAAATAAGTTTTTCTTTTTTTTATGTATTCGAATATTTTGCGCCTTGCAAAAATAGACGTCTGCCGTTGACCATTTACGCAATATTTATTTTTCGAGATTCAATTTTAGTATTGCGACGTGCTTCCGTTTTACGCTTCTATTTTGGTTCGACACTCACATTTCGGGTCGACCCACTCAAACTCTATCTCACGATGTAAATATTATGGTAAAAATATTATTTTCTAGGGAAAGTTCATTCTCAAGGGAAAGTTCTCAAAGGAAAGGTTTATAGGAAGCATTAAATTTCTAGGGAACGTTTTCTAGAGAAAGTTCGTTTTCAAGGAAACATTCCCCCTGTAAAGTTTATCTTCCAAGTAAATTTTTCTAGGGAAAGTTCATTTCCTACAAAAAAATCATTCAGCCAATTTAAAACATTTTTTTAAGAAATCGGTTTCCCTAGACCTAAACTCCGAAAAATTATTTTATTTCAGATCGGCGTGTCAAAATTAAAGCACATTTTGAAATTGCTCCCAACTCGAATTGTGTCTCGCAGCGTAAATATTGCGTTAATTCTTTTATTTTCGAACAAATGTTATTTTGTGGCGTACGTGACTAATCTAAGCACTTAAGAAAAGGTCATAAAAAAAAGTTCAGTGACTGAATAACGTCTGAAAACCAACATTTTTACTATTTAAAACTGCGACTTGGATGTCTGGCTTGCCCAATAAAAATTTTCAAAATATGTTGTAATGGTTCTGCGGGAGTTTAATGCAGAACTGAAACGAGATGTTCGAAGTATATCGACGTCATTGAAGTGACCCTTTGAAACATTGCAACAGTTTTTATGAATATTTACAGAGCGTAAACTGAGATTTTCAAACAGAAAGGTTCATGACCTGCTGCAAATGTCTCCAAAATACATGCATTATCTGCTTTTCTCGTGATTTGTTAAGACTCTTCTTGTTCAGATCCTGCTGCTACCCTTAGGAAAGACAACCGGCAGAACTACAAACGATCTTCATATTGAAAGCATCATCAACAGCCCATGGGAAGGTGCTACCTTGACAGAGGGAAACCAGTCATATTTCTGCAACTTTATGATGACTGGTCTTACGTTTGACCTAGGAATGTTCTGGCATGTCACTAGACCACGTGGGGACGTCGACGTCCCCGACCGAAGCTATAGAAGCAAGCCACCTCGGCGATTTTGTCAGTGCGCAGGACGGCAGCAGCGCGGCCACAATGTGTGACAGGCTCTCGTTCCTCTTTGTTCAGGTAAGTAATCGTTCGGACGACCGCTTCTTACTGCTGCTGCCCCGGCCTTACTTTCTGCAGCCTTTTGTTGGGACATGTGCTTTCTCTTTTTTTGCTGGTGCTTCGTTGTGGCGACATAGAATGAAATCCTGGTCCTATGAGTGCGTAGCAATTGGGTCAGTTCACAAAAATGCTGCAACTTTTGATCGAACTTAATGCTAGGTCGCAGAGGTTCGAGACGGGTCAAACTAATATAATAACTTCCATAGAAGAAATTAAAAAAACATCCAGGAAAAAGTTACAAATATTGGGATGAGACTCGCGACTGCTGAAAATAGGGTAGGCGCTCTAGAACATTATTTCCAAGCAATTTGGCAGGAAAGGAATGACCGGAAGAAAATATGTGATGCACTACGCTCAAGACCTGATGTTATGGAAGATCAGTCACGGCGAAATAATGTTCTTTTTTACGGGATTCCCGATGATTCAGCTGAAACCTGGCGACACGTGGAAGAAAAGATTAGAAAATCTTTATCCGACGGTTTTCATGGCGGAAGGTCTGACTCGTTTAATATTGTGGCGTCGTTTACTAACGAAAGCGCGCACAGGCTGGGACAGTTTTTTGCAAAGAAATGTAAACATATCATCGTTAAGTTTGCGTCTTTTAAGGCCAAGGAACAAGTGCTGCAATTGAGGGCTAAACTTAAAGGTATCAACGTCGGCGTTGGCGAGGATTTTTCTTTTGCGACGCGCTTAGCGTGGAGAAACTTAATTGAATTTGGTAAATCTCATGGTTCTAGTTTCAAACTTAACTACAACAAACTGTTTTTCGACGACAGGTGCTATATCTGTGATCACGAACTAGGTCGCGTCTCGGAGGTTCCTCGTCCGTTTGCCGCAACTGGTAGAAAGCCTGGCGTTTTGACAACTGGAGGTGATCCTACGTCTGATTAGCGGTCAGCGAAAAGTAGTGGTCAATAGTGACAGATGGGCCAGTTGGTACATGACTTGATTCTGACAAATTGCGCCGCAAGTCAACGACAGAGCAAGTACGACAACACGAAGCGCAACTATTTGTCAGAATCAAGGGTAGTGGTCATCAATACACTCCACGAAATGTGTCTGTTCTCTTTACTAATATACGGAGCCTAATTAAAAAGCGCGAAGAATTGTGTGCTATGATAGATACCTGTGACGCTAGCATTGTTGTGCTAACCGAGACATGACTTTCGGCAAAAATAGGAGATACGGAGTTGTTTCTTGGTCAAAAACATTTTACTACTTTCAGATAAGACAAGGAGAAACGTAGCGGCGGTGGCGTTTTAATCGGCGTTAGTGACAGTGTTTCGTCATTCATCGTCGGCGTCAAGAGTTCTCTTGAAATAATTTTCATCTGTATTACCATTCAACATCAAAGGCTAATTCTAGGATGCTGTTACGGCCCATCTCCATGTTCATTTGACTTTGCTGATAAGCTACATGATGCCTTAAACACAGTCGAACCGCGTTTTCCTAACACACCACTGGTTTTGTTACGTGATTTTAATTTTCCAAACATTTTTTTTTTAATTCGGCTAGTCCTTATCCTGATCCTTTTTCACTTGAGTGTGCTAACTTTTTGGGTGTTGTTTCCGAATTTCATTTATCTCAATTAGTTGATAAACCAACGAGAAAAACAACAACAACATCGACCATTTTAGATCTTATTTTAACTTCTATGCCTAGTCTATTTGGTCCAATTACTTATCATCCTGGCCTCAGTGACCACCTGTTGATACATTTTGCACCGACTATTCCTTTGAGCTGTGTTAGTAGTAAAAAACAAAGTGATTCGTTACTATATCAAATCCAATTTTGTTGCTATAAACGTAGACTTATGTACCTTTCTAGATCAATATTTCGAAAGATTTTTGCAGCGCTCCGTTAAAACCAACTGGACCCTTTTTAAAGAAATGTTTAATACACTGACTTAAAAGTAAATTTCTTTAATAACTATTATTGTTAATGCCATTTCACCTTGGTTTAGTAGAGCAGTTCTCAGACTTTCGAACAAAAAGAAACGCCTATTTAGAGCCGCCAAAGGCACACTCTGTCCAATTCACGGGCAGAAATACTCAGACGCTGCAGAATGCTATAAAATGTTATTAGAGATGTAAAGTTAAAAATGTCTAACTAATCCCTACAATCCATGCTTCGTAATAATCCTCGGCGATTTTGGCGTGTCATATCTCATCGAGAAAGGCCTTGTGTTACGTCCTTTAAAACAGCTGATAACTCCCAAATTAATGAATCACTGTGTGCCTCAGTTTTGAATGAAGTGTTCACAAAATCTTTTTATGGCCCATCCAGTAATACTGTTCCTACTTATCATGCTCCCATGTTCTCAATAATGGACCATATCATAATTAACCCCGATGGTGTTTCAAAAGTTAAAAATGGCCTTAAGGTATCTTCAGCTACTGGTGCAGATAAAATTAACTCCAAAATTCTGAAATCAACAATTCAGCATTCATCACTTATCCTTGCTAGTCTGTTCAAACAATGACTTGACACCGGGTTTTTGCCTAATGACTGGAAAATTGGTAAAATAATTTCTCTGCACAAGGCTGGTGACAAGCACTCCCCTTTCAATTACAGACGCATTTCACTAACTAGCATTCTCTGTAAGGTCTTCGAACATATCGTATACACGCAACTTGTTCATTTCTTTGAACCTTACTCATTTTTCTCTTCAGCTCGACACGGGTTTAGAAAGAGTTTTTCTTGCGAAACACAGCTTCTTTCTCTTACTTACGATTTTCATGTTTGTTTTAATCAGGGATTCCAGGTGGACTGCATTTTTCTTTACTTTGCTAAAGCTTTCGATAAGGTATTGCATAATTTTCTACTTTATAAATTAAGTTAACTTAACATTGACTCTTACGCTCTCAATCGACTAAAAGCATTCTTAGCTAATCGCTCGCCATTTGTCATGTGCAATGGTGTTAACTCTTCTCTGACACCTGTTTCCTCTGGAGTTCCTCATGGCTCTGTCTTAGGTCCATTACTTTTTCTAATTTATAATAACGACCTGCCCAGTATTGTCTCCTCCTTGATCAAATTATTTGCCGACGACTGTGCTACTTACCGAATAGTTTCAAATTACCCTGATTCGCAACTTTTGCAGCGTAATCTGGACCCAATCTTTCATTGGTGCAAGCTTTGGTCAAAGGAACTTAACATCACAAAATGTAAAGTAATGCGCGTAGCTCGTAAAGTTTCTTCCACTACTGTCTATCAGCTTAATAACAATTCACTCGAAATTGTAGACTGCTACAAGTACCTGGGTGTGTTCCTTAGCTCGGATCTTTCTTGGGACTTGCATGTCGCTTACGTGATTAATAACGCTAACCGGATGCTTGGTTTTTTAAAACGTAGCTTTTATCTAGCCCCTTCATCCCTGAACTGTTTCTTTATTAAACATTAGTATGGTCTAAGCTTGAATATGCAGCCTTCATCGGGGTCCCGATACTCCCTACCTTGTCGACTCACCCGAATCCATCCAGAGCAAATCCGCACGCTTTATATTGGCTAAATATAACCACACATCAAGTGTGACGTCAACGAAAAACACTTTACTTCTACCTAGTCTTGCACATCGCCGTAAAATTGCTAGCATTTGACTTTTTCAAAAGCAAATATTTTACCACAACTCCGCACTCAGAAATCAGCTAATAACTCCACCATCATTCGTTTCAGCTCGTCTTGATCATTATCACAAAGTAGGCATTCTTTCTTGCCGCTGTAACAAATACTTTGCCTCATTTCTCCCGAGAGTTCCAAGGGAATGGAACCAGTTGCCTGCGTCAAATGTATCAATGCTGTATTGTGCTCTTTTTTGTTCAAGTGTAAGTAACCATGTTTTTTTTTTCCCTTTCCTAACTCTTTGTTTATTGTTTCTTTTTGTCGTTGTACTGTTTTATTTTTTCACCAATCGACTCCGTAAGTGTGACGTCATGGGTCCAAACAAACCGTTGCTAGGGTCGTTGTTATGGACGAATACATGTGGCTCGGTTTCGCTACGAAAACCCGACCGTTCAAAAATCAGGAGTAGGATTTAAACTTCTAAAAATCACAGATATAGAAAGCTTGAATGTCATATATGTTTCGACAGAAGTGTGCCGGTAATCGCTCGTTTCTGAAATATTTACGACTGCAACTTCCGGTCCTCAAGATGCCTGCAGCAGACGACGAATGCAAGAAGTATGCCGTCTGCCGCACGCCGGCCGGCCAAGCCGGGGCGGTCGTTTGAATCGTGTGAATAAGGACGATATTCTGGCATCGCATTTGTTTGAAATATAATGGGTTTCAGACACATATAAGAACTCATAGTGGGGTGCGATGCAAAATATGGTTTATCGAAAGTCCGGGCGTCGATCGAGATGATCGTCTGCTAAAAGATCGCATTGCACCCGTGAGAAAAGCACTTCAGACGATCGGTAGAGATCCCAAATTTTGTTTGCGGACTCGCGCTATGCGAGGGTGCTTCGTATACCTGGTTGTCACCATCGCGTGGTGAAAGACCCTTGCAGTTTCTTTAGATTTCCGCAAGACCCCAAAGCGCAAAAGAACTGGATAAAAAACATAAGGTGAGTTCATTACAGATTGTACTCGCATCGCGGGTTCGATGGAGATCTTCCCCAAAAGAGCACATCCACGGAATTTTATGTATACCAAGGGGGAAAAAAAGCAAAATACTGCGAAATTGCGATAGACGCGCAATTCTTCAATAACCTGACAACCACAATAGTAATAATAACAAACGACTTACCTCGACGGCGTACGATTTGTTTCTCATGCTGGCCTGCACTACGCCGGTAATGCACTTCAGGTCGTCGTCGTAACTGATCTGCATGACGTGGTTTGATTTTACTGCATTTTCACCCCTCGTAACTAAGCTGGGTTCTTCACAGAAAAAAAAAAACGCACATTGCGGAGGCCTCTACGGCCATGGTGATGCACTTGTTTTTGTCGCTTGTTTACCGACGCAATTCCATGAAGACGCCCGCTGCAACAGAGGCCAGCAAATCTATCGTGTCGTCTGCTATCAAAGCAAAGCGGAGTGTAAGTCTTCAGAAATGGCTTTCATCGTTGCGATACGTCACTGAGACGACAAGAACATCTTCATAATTCGATATCAAGAAGTTAGGTTTCTTACAAAAAATTATTTACTTACTTGTAAGCAAAAATCTAGCCTCATGTGGAGTATCCATGCATTAGTCCATAGCAACGTCCCTAGCAACGGTTTGCTTGGACCCAGACGCCTTGTGACGTCATCACTTACGGGGTCAATCCCCTCTGTAATGCCTCTGGCCCCGAGGGTAAAATAAATAAATAACAAATTGTTAAGCATGGGTTCTCGGATTAATATACGTTTGCAGAAACAACAGCTGTTTCCGTGCTGACTGTTGAAACGCACTGGTTCGCAGGTTAAATTGAAAATGGAACTGCCGTTGTTTATCGTAACTGTTGGAAATGTACTCTCTTGTTAGAAAACAAAATTAATTTATCTTAGTCTTTTAGAAAGTATAATAATAATAATAAGAAGAAGAAGAAGAAGGGAAATAATAATAATAAGAAGAAGAAGAAGAAATTAATGAGACATAGAATATGCAGCGTGGTTTGAGTCTATTAAGTTAGTTTTGAATTCGAGCATGCTTAATATTCCAATTCAGGCTTACCCCACGAAGTTGAACGAAGGAGGCTTCCAGTCAAAATCTAGCTAGATGTACGAATTTTATTTTCCCGCTAAATTAAACGGGAAAATTACGTGTTACAACGTGTGCTACACTTTCGTTACACAAATTCGCTACCCACTTCCGTTACTTTTTTTGGGTACATTTTTATAAAACCCTGCCTGCGCATCCTGTGCAAACAAATGTTTTTTTTTACCCTTATTTTGAAAATAAATAAATCTCCCTTTTTTATATATAATTGCAAACTTTAGAAACTAAAGTGGTGAAGGATCGAACCTCACCAAGTTTCGAAGTACATGATGAGATATACAATAAAACCGCCATAAAAGTTTCCGTGTGAGTTCGCCGAGCCCAACCAGTCCAATACTTAATGAATGCACAGATAGAAATCGATGTCCTCGGTATTTTTACAGTGTGGTTTTGATACACATATTTTATAATTGTATTTATTTTGTCTGCTGCATCTTTCTGAGGTGATCTGTTCCTACAAACATTAGTTTCTGTTAGAATCGATTAGGAAGAGCAAATAAGAGGATTTCTCATTCCTAGTTCTCGACTTCGCAGCGCAAGCAATGCAAAACAATACAATTCAAATTGTTGCCCGTAACCAAAAGGCATAGCTTAATGGGCAAAATATAATAGTCGTCAGCCAAAAAAAATGTTGTGGCAGTTAATTAAGTTTGCCAAAATATAGTATTTCGTGACGCATGACGCGCAAACGTTTTTTTACAATTTGCTTCCTGGCCAGCCTACACAACAATTTTTTTTTGCAAATGTTGGTAGATAATTTGTATTTCATCATTCTGGACTGGCCGACAAAATTTCTCAATGGCTTCTTGAATGTCTGGTTTTCATAAAAATTCGAACGATTTGTTGATATTTCTACACTTTTGACCGAACTGAAATGGGATTATTAAGGTATGCACCAAAGCGCTAGCTATTTACGAGCAAGCTTGAGCACGTCTCTCCACAACATGTGTGTCTGCCCACAACAGGTCTGAGCATCTCGCATCCTCAAAAACCTGATTCGCCTGAAGGGAATCATGTGCGCATTTGCCCCCCCCCCCCCCCCCCCCCCCAACCCCGCAGTGCCAACGCAGCAGTGTGACTCAGCGCCAAGTGCCGGTCTATAGAGTTCATTGAAATTTGATCACTGATGTATATCAATAAAAGCGAAACCTTTAAAACGCTGTCTTGTGTGCATGCAAAACGGAAGGAATACATACAGCAAAACCGTAAAGGTAACGATGTTTTAAATGTTCACAACCTGCCAAGCCATCAGCTCCTGCGTCATCGCTACGCAAGTTGTCTTTGTAGATATAAATTTACACGCACATCGGTCCGCATTGCACTTAATCTGGAAACGTCTGTGTTCACCGTCTGCGATGAAAGCGGAACTGCTTCTTTATATTGTCGTCGTGGTAAGTGTTGCATTTTCCGGAGCCCTCCCCCGGTGTATAGACAGCAGGGGCAAACTGCGTTTGAAGAAGAAAAGATTTTCCTTAGATTTTGCGCACCTCGTGCACAGTTCGCATGTAAAACATTCTCATAAAAAGCACACATTAACAAATGCCTACTTTGTTATCTCACGACGAAGCTTCTCTTGTGCATAAGACATTAATAACATACTTTGTTATTCACCAAGTCTGTCACGTGTCATTATAGAAACAATCTAAAAAATATAATTTTATAGTACGTACCTGTACATATTCAGTCCAGCGTAAATTTGCATCTTTGAAACATGTTTTGTCCGCGGAGTATAGAGCGAATTATATCATAGTTTTGTTGCAATACATTCTCTAGATCTTAAAGTTGTTGCGAAAATCATGCCTGGCAGAGAACCGTCTTGACTTGAAATATGGCCACCCATTGACACGCATTCAGCTATGTATGACACGCTTATTAACTCTGACTTGGGCTTATTCACTCATTTTTAAAAGTTCAAGAAATGTGTAGTAATCATTTTTGTTTGCGCTAGTTAAATATTTATATATATAACTTTTTTTTAGCCTAACCCAGGTAGCACGCCAGAGGAATGCCCAACTTGGGCAAAGGTCTGGCAAACATAAGGGCCCAACTTTGGCGCAGTTAGGTTTTTGCACCATGGCACTCATCAGTGCCAAAGTACGGTGCCTAACTATAGCCTTAGTTGGGCGATCCTAGGGCATATGCCAAAGTTTGGCTCTTCTCTGGTACGCCTGAGGAGTGCCAAAGTTCGCGCCATACTTGAGCCATAACTGCCATAGTAAATCCTAATCTGGGAATTCGGGGCATGCCAAGGTTTGGCGTTTCTCTGGTCCGCCAGAGGAGCGCCTAAGTTGGTGCCATACTTGAGCCATAACTGCCATAGTAAATCCTAATCTGGGAATTCGGGGCATGCCCAGGTTTGGCGTTTCTCTGGTCCGCCAGAGGAGCGCCAAAGTTGGTGCCATACTTCAGCCATAACTGCCAGAGCAACGCCTAATTTCGGTATTTGGGGCGTGCCAAAGTTTGGCTTTTCTCTGGTCTGCCACAGGAGTGCCGAAGTAGTGCCATACTTGAGCCATAACTGCCAGAGCAACGCCTAATTTGGGTATTTTGGACATGCCAAAGTTTTGTTTTTCTCCGGTCCAACACAGGAGTGCCGAAGTAGTGCCATACTTGAGCCATAACTACCAAAGCAACGCCTAATGTCGGTATTTCGGCCACGCCGAGTTTGGCTTTTCTCTGGTCCGCCACAGTTGTGCCAAAGTAAGTGCCAGACTTGAGCCATAACTGCCAAAGCAACGCCTAATTTGGGTATTTCGGACATGCCAGGTTTGGCGTTTCTCGGGTGCGCTACAGCTCTGCCAAAGTAAGTGCCAGACTTGAGCCATAACTGCCGCAGTAAATCTTAATTTGGCGATTCGGGGCATGCGGAAGTTTGGCACTTCTCTGGCTACCCACTGAAGTGCCAAATAAGTGCCAAAAGTGGCAAAGAAAGCCGAGAGGCCTGCCCAAGTTTTGAATATCTCTGGTGTGTCACAGAAGTGCTCTTTCACGCGTCCCAGAAGAGAATTAAATTAAATAAGCGTTGGAAACTCGATGGTAAGATGTCATCACCTCCGTTCCCAAGCAGCACGGAAATATTTTGCTGTATCATGCCAGTACCGGCCGAAAGTCGGTTCCAATATCGCTGAAATGTCCAGTTTTGCACCACCGTTTATTATCCGGCAGGTATTGCCGTACAGCTGTTTTGCCCCGGCCTAGCGTTCGCGCAATATTGTGCGAATACTCTACGATGCGTCTGCTCCGTATTGGCTGAACGTCGTGCAAGTATGCACGTTGCATATCATTTGTTGCATATCCGATCACATATACGGACAAACAAAATTGTTTCGATCGCTCCCAGAATTTTATTAAACCACTATCATTACACACAGTGTATTCTCGACATATTTGCAAAGGTCACACTTCTCTGTAAAACGAAAAGCAAATTATAAAATAGAATTAACACTGTCCTCATGCCAAGCAAAACTCATCGCACAAAAAACCGCGGAGATTGAGAGGAAAGCAGGACTACTATCACAAGCATGCCTGCAGTGTACTTACTAATAAAAGAGCGATATCATGTAATCCTTGATAGATGCATAATCCAACTCAGGCACACCACAAAGACACTCGAGAAAGAAGGTTGCGCACATTCAACTGACGTCTCGTCGTCGGCGAAGAGCAGTTTTTGTCGAAGCGTGTGCAACAAACACATCACAAGAATTCCACGAACTCCGGCGAAAAAAATGGCTGTTACCAAAAACTTGGCATGGACGTATTCCGGCCGTTTACGACGAAAAAACACGGCCGCGTCTGCAACGGACGAAAGCAACAGAACACTGAAGAGCGCAGTTCGAAAAGCGGACCTACGGGGCCCGCCTATTTCTATGACCAGGCAAACGGCGAAAACAACCACCCCAGAGATCCCATCAGCGTGACAGAGAAATTCACGTGACAAATTTTCGTCCGAACGTTTTTGTCCTACGCTTCCTACGTAGAGAGGTCACGCCGGGTCACGCGTTTCTCTCCACCCTTTTGAGTTGCTTAAAGCGGCTGTCGCGCTCGCTGACAGCCACACGAAGACAGAAAAGCAGGTGGGGAGGATTTGCAAAAGGCGAGGTCGAAGGGGCATCAACAACGCATAAAAGGAAAGGCGGCTTCTGCCGGTGACCTTGTCGCCTTGCCTAGTCTGTCAGCTTTTGGCTTCCATTGTGGGCCTCAGAACGATTATCCCCTTTGTTGAGAACGAAATGGAAGGGGTGCTTATGTTTTGCGGGCTTGTCACTCGCTCGCAGTGGCCTCCCATGGCTGTCGTGCCGGCGAAATTAGGAGCGCAGCCGGGACATTTTCTCCCGTGTATGACGATCGGGTGCTTATAATCAGAAGCAGCTCTTTCGGCGTCCATTTGAAGTTCTCGGAGTCGGTCGTTGAAGCATCGCCCCGTTTGCCCGATGTACCTGGCCCCGCAGGACAGGGGGATCGCGTACACTTCCTCCGCTTCCTCTCCTTCCCCCATGATTTCCCTTTCCGGTACTCCCACGGAGCGGGCGGGATTTGAGCTTGAAGCCGAAAATAAATGTTGTTGAAGTTGAAAGATTGTGCTGTCTGTATCGTCCCTTTTGTGTCTCCACTTTCTAAATGTTTAAAAAGTACCGACACGCTAAAATAGTACAAGTTCCGGGATTTCGTATTCATTCCCCAAGTGTGATGCGGGAGCCGCGCCACGGAGCCCCGGTCGTTTCCGCTCTTTGTTATCGCTAGGATTTGACAGTGCTCAATCACAATGCAAGACACGCACAGAGCCACGCTCGCTTTTGCAATGTGCCGCCTAATAACGATATCTGTTGTGGAGACGTGCGCACATCACTCTCGCGCAGTGCTAGCTCTATGGCAGCACTTTCTGTAAAGGCGGGTTCACACCGGGGATGTAAGCAGTCGTGCGATCTGACTAAATCGCATCGCAAAAAAAAAAAAAAAGTAATTAGATGGTCAATCTAGCGTGCGCGATGAGCGAGTCCAACACCTTCGTTGGCGAGTCGCTTCTCAAAAACTCTCGCTCCGAACGCCGTTGATTGGATCAGCCTCTCCGCGACTAGATCGCATCGCAAAAAGTCGGGTCAACAAGCGACTGCTCAAATCTCATCGCTTTTTGCCCGCGATGTTCGCTTCTGCGATGAAAGTTATCGCGCGACTAGATCGCATCGCCGGTGTGAACGCGCCTTTATGTCGAACCAGTCTCACGGCGCGTCCCGATATTGGCGTGTGTACCTACGCGCGAGTGAAACATCTGACAAAATTTGCGTTTGCAAAGCCTGGTCCAGCCGCGTCAAAACATTCAGCCAACCTTTGGACTGGAGAAATCAAGAAACACCCAAAATAAGATAAAGTGGCCAGCCGAATAAAACTTGATTTCTATTTAATTAAGATGAAGACCACCCGCGTACATCAAACACCTCATCAGCCGAACTCTAAGGCAGTAAGCCTAGTTCTGGCACTTGTTTGGCAAATTTGGCCCGTAGCTGCCAGATGACAGCCGAACTATCGGGAAGCGAAGCCTAACTTTGGCACTTGTTTGGGGACTTTGGCCTGTAGCTGCCAGATGACAGCCGAACTATTGAGAAGCGAAGCCTAACTTTGGCACTTGTTTGGCGACTTTGGACCGTAGCTTCCAGATGACAGCCGAACTATAAGTTAGTAAGCCTAATTCTGGCACATCTGTGGCGATTTTGGCCCGAATGTGCCAGATGACAGCCGAACTATCAAAACGTGAAGCCTAACTTTGGCATTAGTTTGGCAATTTTGGCCCAAAAATGCCAAAGATCTGCCAAACTACCGGGCAGTAAGCCTAAATCTGGCATTTGTTAGGCGATTTAGGCCCAAAGATGCCAGATGACAGCCGAACTACCAGGCAGTGATGCCTAAGTTTGGCACTTGTTTGGCAAATTAGGGCCAAAATACCCAGACTGTTGCCAAGGGAGGTCAGGTTTGGCTCTACTTTGGCTGCTTCGGGCTTTTCAATGCCCTAAACTCCCAGACGCAAGCCAAGTTTTGGCCCAGAACTCGGTGCTACCTGGGAATGTACGTGCATCCCTTCTAAGGCCTACCAGCTGTTTGGAGCGATTATTCGAAACATCCGGTTTTATGTGTAAGAAGGCGCATCAAACTATCGTTTATATCGCTTCATTCTGCACTCCTTTTAAAACAGTGTAGTGATGATAAACTTTCATAAATCATTCCTCTTTTCCTCAAAATATTTCTGCAATGTAACGCTCTCGCACCTAATTAAAACTGAGCTCCCCTTTTGTAAATAGACATACAAGTAAAAACTAATAAAAACGCGCGCACATTAAAAGACCGAAATAAAAAAAAAAAAACATTATGTTATAGCACTGTTGTTATGCCGTGCGGTGTTTAGGTCCATCGCAAAAAGAAAAACTATTCAAGTATAAAATAGAAGAAAACTTAATATCAAAGGAGCCCAAAATTTTTATGTGTTTTCTTTTCCTTCATTTTCGTCTGCCATACAACATTAAAATTTAATTTCTTCAATGTGCGATAAAAACAAAAAAACCTGAGGTAACTACGTAATTTTTTATCCGCGGAATTTATTTTGTAACGAGATCGCCCCAAAGTGAGTTTTGGTCTCCAGTTCTAACATTTGTACAAAAGCATAGACAGCAAATTCAGACAACGAAAGTCCCTCAATTAATATTGTTCTGGCGTTGTAACATTTCCGGCGATTAACAGTAAACATATAAAAACTCAAAAGACTCGTTCAAGTTGCGCGTTATAGCTAACGTATATAACGATGTGGCGGGGTCGAAATATTCCTGGAGGTAAAACAAATCGTTCTTGAGCCACTTAGAGGAAAGTTCCAGGGGTTTTCTGGGTTGCCGAAACTTAACACATTTTCGGAATACCCAGGCTCTACTCTTCCCGACAAGTTATTGATTATCTATAGATTCAAACTAGCTATGGATAAAAGGGCAAATAAAGGTGATGCCAAGAACATTATTTAAATGTGGGTTGACGTCACATGTTGCATAACATGCCAGTCGAGCAGGAGCCCCCCCCCCCCCCCCCCCCAAGAAAACAAAAAACACATTTAAAGCATGGTTGTTGTTTTTCTTTTTGCTGGCGTGAGTTTAATTAGAATTCGGTTCATACATCAGACTTGTTATCATCCGTCGGGAACAAGCTATACCGCCCCCCTATTTCCCATATTACATCTGACATCACCGTTTTAGTGTTGCCAGTAAACCGCTCAGCCTCTTAAGAAAAACATTATTGTTACTATAAAGTACATGTTAGGGCGCAAACGAGTGGGAAAAAAAAAACATTATTGTGACTAGTAATTTGGATTACTATACTTCGTTTCACCTTTAATCCAGAGGCAGCCAACGTTAAAAAACTGATGGGACCGATCAGACGGCGTTGAAAAGCAAACCATCATGGTGCTTGTAACATTTCATTAAGTGGTCTATTATCGCTGAACCAGTCATTAACAGAAAAAGCCACGTGACTTGCACTTTTGACGCTGCCTGATTACCTTGTAGTTACCTTGTACCTTGTAGCTGCGTCGGTTACGTTTGGACTTAAGCTGAAAGGAGGTATAGTTCCGATGTGAGGCAATTCAGTGTTTACCAGAATTTCGTAACCAAAAGCGGGAATGGAGTTTTTTTCTTGCTATGATGGTCATTGGGACTCCTTTTAGCACACACATATCCGTGCGTTGTAATCTCGTGTAAACATATCTGATAAAAAAGGAGACGTCCATGTTCATTGATATCCACTGACAGTCAACATTACTAAAACAACTCAGTTAGGAAACTCACCCTTAAAAACCGGAACGCTCGCAGCCACCAAAATCGAAATAGATACGATCACAGCGCCACCCTTTAGCGGCTAGCAGAAACACGAAAGTTGCTTTATATCGCTACTGCGAGATACCGCTGCGGGATAGCGCCACCTAGAGCCGTTTATACTGAGAGAGTTTGAAACCTGGCAACCACAGCAGCGTAGTATGACAACCGGGGCATGACTAATTCCGTCCGCCATTTCGTGGCTCTTAGTGAGGCCCGTTCACACTCTTGCGACAGAGTAAGACTGTGAGAGACCAGACCGGTTTTTAAGCCTCTTGCGACTTCTTAGGACCAGCTCCGCTGCAGTGCATCCGGTCCTAAAGGCCCGTTCACACTCTTGCGACCGAGTACGACTGAGAGAGACGAGATCTCTTAAAACTTCTTAAATTTTTTTAGAACGAGGGAACACACTGGCATTGTGGCGCCATCTATGCGGTGACCCTGGAACTGCATTTCACAAGAGCGAAGGTTTTGCGGGATTTCCGAGGTCAAATGTGCGTAATACCCATATAAAGGCTCGTTTATAACATTGACAAAAGTATTTCGACCCAAGAAAGAAAGTATAATGCGCGAGAGAAATAAAAAAATATGCCGGACCGCCGAGTTTACACTGCTACCCAATAGATGACGCCAGTGTGTCCTCTGGTTTAAGAAGTTTTAAGGAACCCAGGTTTAAGAGGTCGCAAGAGTGTGAACGGGCCTTTAGACGTCGCAAGAGGCTTAAAAACCGGTCTGGTCTCTCTCGGTCTTACTCGGTCGCATATATGTGAACGGCGCTTTAGTGATAGAAACTCTCAGCGATTTCTCTGGAATAAACAAGACAAAGAAGTAATGCCATTTTGTGTTATCGCGAAATCTACTGGTTCAAGCGGGCAACAAGCTCCGCCCATTGGGCAAACTCTGTGTATAAACGGCTCAGGTGCCACCTAGAGTTCCTGTACAGGCTCCCTACGGGAGCCATAGCTGCGCGTTCCTCCTCGGCTGTGGCCGTAGCGCCGGCTTTCCTGCACGGCCAGGGATTCTTTGCTCTTTATGTGACTGAATTCGCCGAAAAGCAGCGCCGCGCGCACCGCCGCGTATGGAAGGCAGGAAAGGGGGAGAAATAGGCAAATGCAGGGGAACATACGCCAAGGCGCGTGCAACGTCGGCGAAGCGATGGTATCGGTGGCTTTCCTGCACGGCGAAGGATTTTTTTTGCTTTTCACGTGATCGATCTTGATCGGCGCGTGGTGAACGGACCCGCTACTCTGACTCTCGAAGGGAGCCAATACACGAACTGTAGCTCCGCCAGCCCTTGCGCTAATCGACTGGACACGTAAGTGCAGACGTGCCGAGCCGTGCAGTTCTCGAAGTGGCCGCTGCGGGAGAAATGGCGGCGTTGCGATCGCGTCTAGTTCGGTTCTCGAGAGTGGATCCGAGCCACCTTTTCAAAGCAGGGTTCTATGGCACTTTCCCAACTGGGTGGTTCTTTGTTGATTGGTTTTTCAATCAAAAATTTCCCTTAGGTCATATTAGAGCCTATTTATTTATTTTAATTGGTTTAAACCGTTTATACCGTTTGGTGGTGCAGGTAGAGAGACAAATTTTATTCTTATTCATTTTAGCTCTCGCTTAGAAAATTTAAAATGTAAAATGGGTTGTTCTATACTCCGTTTCACCTTCGTCCAAGCGCAGCGGATGTTACGAGCCATCGAAGCCAATCCAAGGCCGTGTGAGTGTCACGTGGCCTTAGAGAGGGGTCAGAGCGACGCGCGGAAAGCGCATCACGGGCTACGTTCACAGAACGGGATTGGCTAGGAGAGCTCGTAGCGTCCGCTGCGTCCGGACGTATGGTGAAACGGAGTATAGTAACGTTTCTGACAGCTTAAAAACCGGGGGTCGGGGGGGGGGGGGGGGATGTGTGGGCATTGAATTCTGAGTATTTCATTATCCCCCCTCCTCAGCCAATGAGAGGGTGACATTAGCCAATAAGAACCCCAACAGACCAATCCCAGAGCAAGAAGCGTGAACGTGTTAAGCCAGGCCATGAGTTTTTTAAGTTGTCAATAAAAATGGTGTTACAGCTCTCTATGGCTCTTGGCCGATATTTTATGTTCTCGTTTATAAGCGCTTCATCTAAGCATTTTGTCAATTTTATACTCATCCTGCAGTTTCAGCTACTTATATAAAAAGGAACATACCCTAAAGTCAGGTTCACACACTTCCGACTGCATACGTACCTGTGACTTAGAACTTCTTAAAACCTCCTACGACGAGAGGTCACATTGGCCCCATCTAGCGGGTAAACGTGGAACGATTGCCAATTGTGTATGTTTCCCTTTTTTTTCCCGCATTATACTTTCTATATTGGCTCGAACAACTTTTGTCAATGTGAGAAACGAACATTTCCCGTAGACAGTACATTTGATCTCGCAAATACTGCGAAACCTTCGCTCTAGTGAAATGTACTTCCGCGGCCACCTCATAGATGGAGCCGGCATGCCAGTGTGTTCTCTCACCGTAAGAGAGTTGTAAGGCACACGGTCCTAAGCGAACGGAGCTCTGCGAACAGAAGTTAAACCTAACCCAGGCAGCACACAGTATTGGGCCAACATTGGGTTTGAAGTGGCAAAGAATGGCCCAACAATGGCCCAACAGAGCCATATGTTTTCCAATATTGGAATCACATTGGACAATATTGCACTACCAAAGCCAATAGCTTTCCAATATTGGATATACGCCGGCATAAGCTGTCCAATATTGGACTGTCAAAGCCAATAGCTTTCCAATATTGGATATACGCCGGCATAACCTGTACAATATTGGACTGTCAAAGCCAATAGCTTTCCAATATTGGATATACGCCGGCATAAGCTGTCCAATATTGGACTGTCAAAGCCAATAGCTTTCCAATATTGGATATACGCCGGCATAAGCTGTCCAATATTGGACTGTCAAAGCCAATAGCTTTCCAATATTGGATATACGTCGGCATAAGCTGTCCAATATTGGACTGTCAAAGCCAATAGCTTTCCAATATTGGATATACGCCGGCATAACCTGTACAATATTGGACTGTCAGAGCCAATGGCTTTCCGATATTGAATATACGCTGGCTTAAGCTGGTTAATATTAAACTGTCAAAGCCTAGAGTTTTCCAACATTGGTGATGTCTTGGTATAAGCTGGTCAATATTGTACTGCCATAGCCAATCGCTTATCGATATTTGTGTCGCCTAGGCTATAGACCCGCGACCCTCTTTTTTGCATTGCAGAGGTAGGAAAGTGGAAAGAAGTCATTCATGCGCTCGCTCGGGGCGAGAATTTTATTTAGCCAACTTCATGTGGCGTACGTCGCCGGTGCTTTGTAACCGCGATCACAAATAAATCCTTAGCTGCCTATAGGACTATTGCAGTTTTTTTGCCGGCTGCTCTCCCTTCGCATTGCCTTACCTCGGCGTTGACAACTTGATTGCGTTTTTTAGATTTAATTATTTTTGTCTTTTTCAGTGTATTTTGTATGTATATGTATTACTGTAACGTGCGCGGATTTCGACGGTGTGTATGTGCGCGTGCCGGGTCATCTTCCTGCCGCGTTGTGCACGCGACGAACTGTGTGTGTGTGCGCGCGCGTCATCCTCGTGGCGCGTGCCACGCGCCCTGCATCGAGAAAGAAAAAAGAGAAGGAAGGCGGAGAACAGAAAATGGAGTGTGTTCGAGCGGGCAGACCAGCGTGTGGAAGGGAACCGCCGGGCGTCCAGACCCGGGTTCTTCAAGGCTTCCACCTGGCCTGACCTCCAGCTCCCACGAAGCCTTCACCCCAGTTGAAAGCAGGTGCACGTGTTGCGGAGCACGCGTCAAGACCACAGCGGCCCAGTCCATTCCAACACGCCACCCCAGACGCCGACGCCGTGCCAACGCCGTGCCAACGCCGCCGCCGACCCACCGGCTTCAAGCTGAACCCTGGGCTTGCCGGTACGTTCTTTGTCGCCGCTCCAGCGCACAAAACCTCCCAAGACCCAGCGCCACGAAACAAGAAAGCGTTAAGGTGTTACAGCGAACTTTCCGGTTGCCCTTAGTGAGCAGCATTGAAGCAGTGTGCCGACATTGCGAGAACTAATCTGTCGGACGTGCGTTCCTGTAACGATTTCCCCAAAGTCATACCATTCGTAGCTTTTTGTGTGTAAATTTAATTAGGGTGTTTTCATCTTGGCATATTGTTTTCTAATATAACGCTGTTTTCTACTTCAAACGGTCTCGTCTTTCTTAATTCACGTGCCTGATACACACGATTCTTCACAATTACGTAGCGTTAACGTCTTCTACTTCGCCCGCGCCCCTGCCATGTTTGTATTTCTTTCTGCGTGCTCTATTTTTTTATATTTGATGTTTCTGTGCCTATTTTGTCATTGTCGACGCACGCGTCTACAAACATAAAGCCGCCGCTTACGCCGCAACCGAGGTGACTTCTACTCTCAGTTTTACGAGAGTCTATAGCGCTAGAAAGTCGTCTATTGGACTCGAGTGAAGTCTCGAGAGGGCTGCTTCGACTGTCAGTGCTGATCTCATCAGTGTAGGCAGAGCAACGACGTAGCAATCGTGACGTGAGAACATACTGCGCCTCGATGTGGCCGGCCGCGCTCGCGCTGCGGAAATGGGAGCGTGCAACTCTCGAGCCCCGTTAGCTCACTGAAGTTGCAAGACGCCACTTTGTCGTCGCGAATCCTCTGCCCTTCGAACGGTCGTGAAGCCGTTGCGCCCGGCGTATACCCTACGCAGCATCTTTCAAAAACCGTCCGCGCAGCATCGCAACCTTCTGTCTGCGAGCGTCAGCGATTCATCGTGTGTTGAAAGTCGGACGATCTGCTGTCCGTGGTGTCTTTTATGTGTTACTCGTTCGTGAAAAACTTTCAAGTTTAAAAACGCGAACCTAACAGTGTACAAATATTTTTAAATTTATTGATAAAAGTAGATATATATTTATTTATTTATTTGTGGACATCGTGCGCAAAAAATAGTAGCGCTAAGTTCTTTATTCTAAATATTAATGGGGGCTGTACCACGCAAAAACATAGTGTCTTCAAACTTACCCCGTTTAGAATCACTTTTGGGCTCGACAGCTTCTTTAGAAGTTCAAAAGCTGGCCTTCAAAGAGCTGTCTCGTTCAATCGGTATTGACAGCAGGGTAGACGCTATGTGTGTGTCAGGCCAATCGTGTCTCCGGTTAGGGTCACGTGACTACAGTCTCGAAGCTGGTGATAAGGCAGAGCACGGAACCTGCCAGCCCAAGGCCACGCATAACATCCACTGCACTATCAACTTTGGGTACAAGTGACAAATCGTATGGCTGTGTTCATTGTTGAGATGCCCCAGAAGATTAGCCTTTGTAAGCGCACCCCTGTTCTGGCCTGCTTCCTTTCTACTCCTTCGCTCGTTTTCTCTCTCTTATCGTTTGAATCCGCTCTCTGGGCGCGGGAAACGGCAGAAGCGTGATCACGTGGTTTGACGGAGGACGCATTAGCAGTTGACAAACCCAGAATGCCTGCGAAGACCGGACCTAGTTACGCGTGCGATGCGGCCTGCGGGCCTGCTCTGCATTTCGCTTCTGCGGTAAATGGTATCTCGCTCGAAAAGTCTTACCCGTATCGATTTCTTCAAAGAAGCGCAAGACATTTTTGTGAACCGTTTAGTGTTCGCTTCGGCAAACGGCAGCGCGTGCTACATCGTGTTGAATCTTCACGGATCACTTCCTTCAAGTTCTTGTGTTTGTGTGGTTGGTCTGCAGTGCACGTGTCGACATCTACCTCGGATTACATTTTTCAAGTCCGGTATTTTCAACGTAAGTGCGCTGTACCCTATTTGGGGATCATTGTCTGTTCTTCTACGGGTATACTCTTCCGGATAACGTCTAGAACTATAGGGAGTGCCTATCTCCTGGCAGCCGGGAGAATAATTTTCCTGCAATCTTACCGACAGTCGCCTGCCATTATCTGCCTGAAATTATGTCACAACTGCAGGTAGAATACTGACGTCCTTATTCACCCTGCGTTTCGCGAAAACACGTTTCGTGGCCACCTTTTCGTGATTACACGTTGCGTCGACATTCACGTTTCATCGACATTCGTTGCGCGAATTTCACGCTGTAGGGGCATTTTGTCGGGCGTGTATTCCTGAGGCGCAACGTTTCCTCGACATTCGTTACACGAATTTCACGATGTAGGGGCATTTCAAAGCGCGTGTATTCCTGAGGCGCGTGCTCACTGAACCAGCCCACCCTTTCACGCCTCCTCATGGTAAGTCTGCAACAATTCTTTGCAACAGGAAAACAAAATGCTATTCTCAGTTTTTTTTTTATGAAACATCGCGTGTTGATGAAGCGATCTGTCGATGAAATGTCGTTCGATGAACTGATTGCACCGCCAATGAGGGGCGACTAACGGTAGAATTTCGGGGAAAAAAGTCTGCCAGCTGTCGGGAGACTGGACACTACCCAACAATTACCCCGGTTGTTGTTTGCTTTGCAATCTTCTCAGTTGTATAACAGCTGAGTAGTACCTCTTCACATATTACAAATTGCTTAGTTTGTACTTGTCTGCAGAATACGCTGTGTGCAATAAACTTTTAGGAGATTTCAAAAATATTCCTTGTGTCTGCGTACCTTTCTTTTTGCAAACAACTTGGTGAGTGCACTTGCAAACAGCTGGGCGAGTGCAACGATGGCCAAAAGTCAGCACAAACGACGGCCAACATTGGATCGGGTCGCACTTCCAGTATTGTCCAATATTACGCCGGTCTTTGCCAATGTGGGACCACCATTGGCTGGAACCATGGTTTAGCAATGGCCCAACATTGACACCAACGATGGGCCGACATTGACTGGAACCATGGCTGAACAGTGGCCCAACATTGGCACCAATGACTGGGCCAACGTTGGATGGGGTAGCGCTTCCAATATTGTCCAATATTGAGGCCGGTGTTAGCCAATGTTAGGCCAATGCCGGACCAACATTGGTGTGCTGCGGGGCTGGGAGACAGATCGAGGGCAATTGCACCAAGTGTTTGATGCTGCTGGTGCAAAAGAATGCACATGTCTGTTTTCAAAATACACCGCCACTTGCGTGCTGCTTCATAGGCTAGTAGACAAATAACGTTTGCAGGATGATCCAGTGTTTTGAAATGCAGGTATCAGCTCACTATACGCTGTTTCAGATATCTGCATCCACAGCAAGCAAAAGGACAGGTGGCAAAGGAACCACGGCTAATAACGGGAGATAAGATGCTCCACCTTGCATAGTCCATGCAGCGCAAATTAACTTCTGAACCGCATAAGCGAAGTGGTGTTATGAATGGAAGCTCGCTCTGAAGTGTGCTGGAGAAATCGGCGCCTTCATGTGACAACCTCAAGCTTTCACCGAAAGTGTTTCATTGTGTATATTTATCTTGCAAAACTTAAGACATCTCAATTCACGTGAAAAGAACTTGACAATTGCAACAACGAACACGCCAACACAGTGGATTGAGAGTTCCACGCTGTAAAAAATCGACGTAAATTTTACGTGTCTTTTCCTCGGCAAAAAAATCGGCCATGCTCATTGTTTACAAAATACGAGGTTGCCCTCATTATTTATTTGTCGCGAGAGCCGAGCCTTCCAGAAAAGTCGAAATCCCAGGAGTGCAAGCATGCGCAGATGAATCAGAATAGCCTTGGCGACGAAGGAGAAATTGCTGGATATAGTTTCGGTTTTACACTGAGAAAAGCACAGGTGTTATATAGAATATTTTTCTAGCTACAGTGATTTAAATCAAGCATGCTTTATTTAATTCACACAAGATTGAAATTTTTAATAAAATATGATATATTGCCAGCATGAATGTAAGCATGCAAAGGATGGAAAAGCATGAAACCGATGTTGAAAACAAGTAAGCAATTTTGCGCTTAGGGTGTCAAGTCTATTCATAACTATAAATTTTATTTCTATTCCCATTTCCACCTGGAATTCATCCAACCTTAAAGGCAAGTATTCAAACAAATCCGTGTGGTGGCATAATTAAACATCAAGCCACCGTTCTCCAGTACAGAGATGCCCGCAATCCGACGCCTGCCGCAGCCCTGCCCAAAACTCATGAAAATACTCATTAGAATTGAAGGACCGGAACAGAAAACAATGGTTCATAGATGTTCCTCTGTGTCTTAAACATCCGAACAATCTAAATTTCGTGCAAGCGACCTGCCACGAAGCTTTCCTATGCAAACGAGATTAATCGCTTTTCACAGCGCATATACCACTCAAATTCAATTCCGTAAAATTGTTCGTCTGTTCGTCCTTAGAACCACAGCGCCAAGTGGAAACATAGGCATTGTCTCGTTGATCTTAGAGGAACTGTTAACGTTGAATTAAGTTTGAAATATATGTAGCGTCTCTCAACTTGCTTTAGTTCAATTTCAAAACCAAGGTTTGAAAAACAAAAATATCTTCCCGATGTTTCCTTAGACAATTCGATCACATACCAAAAAATAAAGCCTTTTTAGAACTTTTTTTTACATAAATATTTTATTTGTTTTTATGTTATAATATTGCGAGAGATAACCAGCCAAAATTAAAAAACAATATACCAAAAGTCATATAAAAACGATGTCTAAGCAGTACTCCGAACCGAAGGTTATCTTTGTTTTGGGGTTCATTCAATCAAAAAGATTAAACATTAATATTAATTTCAGGTAACTTTCAAATGCCTTGCTCCCATGATTCCTAAATATTGTTTGTATAGCATAGCGTCAAGGTGTCCTAAAAACAAATATTTGCAAGCTCTCATAATTAAAAGCTATTTTAAAAAAGTTAGTTTTGATTGCTTGATAGGCGTATTTGGCTTTTTTTTTTTATTTGCGAACTGTCACACAGTATTCGATAGCGTGAAACTTTGTTTTAGCGCAGTAAACTTTCATAAGTTTGATTCCGAAAATGTACACCGACGTCAGCTTCGATTTATTATATAATCTCATGGTTCCAGTGTAGTTAAAGTTTTTTTTTTCATAATGTAGGAATTTTAAAAAAGAAACAATTCTTACCGTCTTGAATGTCAAAGTAATAGTGAGATATACAATTTTAGTTAAGATTTTCTTCTTACCATATTCAATTTGTAAGCATGCAGACTGCTAGCACGTTTTTAGGAACGTCTTACAAGGGTCACTCAACTGGCTCAAAACCAAAAATGTTATTAGTTTATGAATATAATAGATATAACTGCGTACCTTTTTGACGTGTCAGGTGTGTACGAACCTATATATGTGCTCTTCCTTTCTAATATCTCAAATAGAAATACATTGGTGGTAAAATTAATATATTCAATCTGTGAATATCTTTATCAAGGAAATATTTGCCCGAAATGTCAGTTGTGCAACGGTCAGTCGTACAAAGGCCATTCGTATAACGGTCGTGCAACGGTCAGTTGCGTAACGATGACTTGTGCAGCGATAAATCGCAGCACGGGTCAGTCGCATCCGCTAAATGTTTGTGATTCTAGCTGATATTCAGTATATAATCATGCTATTTTATGGCCAATTAGCTTTTTTAATGACAGTCACAAAATGTACGATCCATGCGACCTCCATCCGTATAAATAATAATCCCATCGGTATGCGGAAAACGTCCTCAATATATATTCTTTAGTGATAAATGCATCTTTAGATTTGTGTAAAGATACTTAACTTCTTATGAAAAACGAAAACATGATCCTAATTAAATTATATTTTGCTTTCAAATGAGTTTACTTACTTTTCGAATAGACCAGCTAGCGCACTTCAAGAAAACTTCTGGAATGGAAGCCTTTATAAAGTGTTCTTGCCTTTATCGCAAGAACACTTTATAATTTAGACAAAACATTGAAGTTTATACTTTTTCTGTATATTATTGTAAATGCCAATATTGCAAATTAAAAACAAAATACATACTGGGAAGTATTGAAAAATAAAGCCGAAAATAGCTCTCACCAACTTTATCTTAAGTACGTTCTACAATATGTGTTCTGATCGATATAAATTGCCATCTGGGAGCTCGGCTGTGTTTTCTATGAAATAAAAAATGAATTACATATTGATCACCAATAAGATAGTAAACTAGAATCAATGTCGACAATTTAAATTTTCACGAGCTTAATATTTAATCTTCTGGAGACTGACCTTTAAAAAAAAGGTATTTGTTCTCAATATAATAACATTGTGAGCGATAATTACCGAAATAGTATAAAAGGTAGGACTTACCGACAAAATGGCAAACAGTACTACGAAGGTTGTGTTTTTTTTTTTACAGTTTTATTCTTTGCCTATGTAATAATATTGCGAGCGATAATCAGCGAAAATTTAAAAGAAGCTACCAGAAGATACCGAAACGAAAGCCAACGGTACTTTAAAGGGTGAATTTATTTCACGCGCATTTTATTAATTGCTGGTGGAATAAGAGTCTGAGCGATAATAAGCAACCAATTGTGAAAGCAACCAAAACGTGCCAAAATGATCGTGAAATATATTCAGAAGTTAATTTGCCTAGTAACATATTTCTTCTCGTAGGTAATGTCATCTTATTGCGAGCGAAAATACCAAAAGACGTACAGAATGAAGAGCGACATTACCCACAGGCTATTTTGGTATATATATTTGTTTTATTCGTTACTGATGTAATATTTTTGAGGATTCGGTGAAACATTATGAAAGCCACCGAAATGCTTGAGCAAGGATGTCAAACAGTATTCAGGTAATTTTTTACAGTTTTTTTTAATTTGTTTTTAAAGTAACATATTGCTACTGATAATTATCAAAAAATGATCAAAGCTAACAAAGGACGAACTGAAAAATTTTGAAACGCATCCGGATGGTTATTTTTACTAATATAATTCGTTATTTTATATATTGTTAGGATTATTGCTAGCAATAATCAGCAAAAATGATCAAAGCTACCAAGAGGACGTACTGATAGATGGCCCTGAGTACTCAAAAGTAAAACTTTGTTATGCAAATTTTTATACATTCCTGATGTAATAATATTGCGAGCGAGGATAAACGAAAAATATAAAGGTTTCAAAAGGCACACCGCAAGATGGCCAACTGTACTAAGAAGTTTAATTTTTACATATAATGTTATACTGTGCTCTTGCTAGCAATTATCAACAAAAAATACTAACGCCGCTATACGAGGTACCGAAATCTGTCCTATAGTATTCAAATGAATATTGTTTTACACAAACAATTTATACATATATATATATATATATATATATATATATATAGAGAGAGAGAGAGAGAGAGAGAGAGAGAGAGAGAGAGAGAGAGAAAGAGAGAGAGAAATTGTTTGTGTAAAAAAATATCCATTTGAATACTATAGGACATATTTCGGTACTCGGTATAGCGGCGCTAGTATTTTTTGTTTATTATCGATCGCAATAACATAATAAAAAAATATATATGTAAAAAGCGAACTTCTGAGTACTGTTGGCCATCTTTCAGTGTGCGTTTTGAAACCTTGTATAATTTTTGGCTTATCCTCGCTCGCAATAATATTACATCAGCAACGTATAAAAATGTGCATAAGAAAGTTAAAATTTTGAGTACTTAGGGCCATCTATCAGTACGTATTTCGGTAGCTTTGATCAGTTTTGCTGATTTGCTGACGCGCGCAATTTATGTATATATATATATAAGTATTCCGAGAGATAATCAGCGAAACATTATAAGCTGCCAAAGGTATATGAAAGATGGTCAGCACTGTTCAGAACAGTTTCGTATTTTATCTTATATTTTTTTAATTTGTTTCCAAACGTGATTGTGAACGGTGCAGCGAAAAAGTATAAAACGTTCCCATCTTCCTTGTTCATGACCGCTTTGCGCCCTCCCTCGCCAGCTCTCCGTGAAACGCTGCAAATGATTAATTCTAGTCGAAAAACTGCGTATATCGTTGTATTCTACGGGTTACAAAGAGACAGCGCCTTAAGTCTCCCGTAAGTTGCGGGGAGTCTTACGAACCGTGGAAAGAATGTGCGGGAAGGGGGGGGGGGGAGCATTTTGGAGACACACGAAACCGAATCAATTAAAACATGTACGGAACCCGGCATGTTTCTCGAGTAACGAAACCGAAGAACAATTTAGATTCCAAATATTATTCTCGTCAAAAATTAATAGTGTTTCTAAAACATCCGCTATTTTGTTCCAGACGAAATCGACATAGCTACTCCCAATAGAGTTGTAATATCTCTGGAGTTGACAACTCAAGAAATCTTGAATTATGGAAATCCCAACATTTCTGATTACAAGATGGATCACTTATGATTGCGTTTTCACAAACACCAGAGCCTTGTAGATGTGACTCAGACCACCTTTCAATATTGGCAGGGGTGCGAGACACCCCAAAATTCTCCTAACTGCCAAAAGTCCAATAATTAAAAATAATCAATGTAAATATTACAAATACAATTAATACTTTTTTTCCTGAGGATCTTCTCCTTTATAAGCCCCTGGAAGGTTACCTTTTCCGGGCACACATGGGGGTCACATTCTTACTAGCCATGTGGTGATTTTGAGAATATGACGATTATTAAATGCTCCCACAAATTGGATGCGAAAACTGCGTGAGCACTTGATTTGGAATTTTGACGATCAAAGCCTCGGCGGACATTCGGGTAATGGTTCGCGTTCAATCCCTTCAATGACAGAAATTACCGAATCGAAACGATGTGCAGACCTCAGCACGTGCACTCTGCTTTGTGAACACCAGCGCGAAGGACATGATGGACGCTGGTGGCTTATAGTCAGCACCAGAATATGGCCATGTTCCAAAATTTATTTGATCTTGCTCCGGGGTAAGAGCTTCTTACCCTTGCGTTCGAAACTCTACCGGTGTCAAGCGTTGCTCTATTTTGTTTTCACTTGACACGGTCCCCAAGAAATAACACGGCTACATAATGGTAAGATTTAGAACACAGCCTATGCGGCCGCTTGTTCTTGCTCTGAGTTAAGGGTGTGAAGCCTGTTGGATTTTCTGTAATTCCTTCCGCGACTGCCATATCGTCAAAAAAAATATCGAATGCGCGCATTCGATTTGGACCAAAATTTGGCTTTTCTTTGGGAGTTTATGACCTTGAAAAGCCCGAAAAAGCCAAAGTAGAGCCAAACCTGATCTTCCTTGCAAAGTGAGCATTTTGCCCCTAATTCGCCAAACAACTGCCAAACTTAGGCTTCACTGCCTGGTAGTTCGGCTGTCATCTGGCATCTTTGGGACTAAATCGCCTAGCAAATGCCTGAGTTAGGCTTACTACCCGTTAGTTCGGCTGATATTTGGCATTTTTAGGCCAAAATCGCCAAACAAATGCCAGAGTTAGGCTTCACTTTTTGATAGTTCGGCTGTCATCTGGCACCTTCAGGCCAAAATCGGCACAGATGTGGCTGAGGTAGGTATATTGCCTTGTAGTTCGGCTGACATCTGGCATCTTTGGGCCCACGTCACCAAACAATAACAAAATTAGGCGTCGCTTCCTGATATTTCGGCTGTCATCTGGCCGCTACGGGCCAATGTCGCGAAACAAGTGCCAGAACTAGGCTTACTGCCTTGCAGTTCAGCTGATGAGGTATTCAATTTACGTGGGTGGTCTCCAACTTAATTAAATAGAAATCAAGTTTTATTCTGCTCAAAATTTTGATTATATTTTCGGTGTTTCTTGATTTCTTCAAGCAAAAGTTGGGCTGAATGTTTTGCCGCGGCTAGACCAGGCTTCGCAAACGCAGATTTCGCCGGATTGTTGTGTTTCGCGCGTTACACACGCCAATATCGGGACTCGCAGTGAGATTGGCTGGACATTGCAGAAACTGCTGCTGTCGAGCAAGCGCTGCGCGAGACTGATGTGCTCACATCTCCTCAACAGATATCATAATGAGGCGGCGCATTGCGAAAGCGAGCGAAGCTCTGTGCGTGTCTTGCATTGTGAGTGAGCACTGTCAAATCTTAGTGATATCAAAGAGCGAGAGCGACTGTGGCTCTGTGGTATTGCGCCCGCTTCACACTCCGGGGAACTAAGACAAAATCCTAATGGGAACAATTTTTTTAAAATTAATTTGAGGCATTTGACAGCTTCAACACAGTTGCTCCTTTCCCTCGCAATCTTTTGCTGCTCTACGAGCGGTTAAAAACATTCGAAACGTAAAGAATATAATATTTGGTATATGGAAAGTTTGTCTTTTTATTATTTTCTATGTTGGGCAGTTTTTGTCGCACAGCTTTTCTCTGGCGTCTCCCTTTTTTCAAAACTTTTGAGCGTGCGGATTATTGACCGCAGAACAATGATCTTCGCAGATATTCATGAGCAGAAAAAACAAAGCATTAGTTATTTATCGCTCTTTTTGAGGGTAAAAGCGCTAAAAACAACGGACAAGTAAAAAAGCGAACAACACAGAGTGCTACTTGCAGCAAGTAGTGCTCTTTGTTGCAAGTAGCGCTCTGTGTTGTTCGTTTCTTTTACTTTTCCGTTGTTTTTAGCGCTTTTGCCTTCAAAAACATGAATCACCAACTAGCCCAAGTGCATACCCTTCTACAGTTATTTCTCGCAATCGAACTATGTTACGCGGCCTTTAATTTGTTTTGATCTCGTGCATGCACAAGGCTCTTACTGATCCACTGTTAGTGTGTTGTTCTTCCCACCTCTCTTGGTTTGCCAGATGTCCTTAGTTCGTTTGACACGTATCTCCCATGCTGAAAAGCGCTAACGCCGTGTTGGCGCTAACAGTGTTCGACAATGCACTTAAATGCAAGTATGAAGCTGTTTTTGCACCGTGTTTAATGAAATGAATTTCAAAGAAAAACGCCGTAATTTAAGAATTTTGTAGTCGGCGTGACTGAGAAACGTTCCCATTTCCGTTGTACGTGTGAATTATTTCAGATATTTGCTATTTTTCTCGTACAATTACATTACTGGAATCAAATTTCAGGCTGGTTGCTGTCTGCTTCACTTTGCAACAGCACGCTAACGACATTTGAACCTGTGGGGTACATTCTAATAACTCTATGGTGGGGATACCAAGCTTGATAAAGCACCACCTATAGTTCGATCTGCCTGTGGGGTCCATGGAGTTATAATGTGCTCTAAATTTTCGACTGGCGCCAGTGTATATTCCACTTCCTGGAGGCGAATTGAAGCAGGAAACCAGTCTACTTTGTTGTGCTCCTGTGCATTCCTATGAGAAAACGCGCGTACATTTGGTCTCTTCGCCGAGAAATGAAAAAAAAAAAAACGTTTGTTATTTGGGTCGTACTAAATAGTATGTACCATTAATTGCATTGTTAAGCTGTAATTGCTTTGGTTACTGCATTTCTTTTTACAAGTAAACCCTTCTAAAATTCGAAATATTTAAGAACCAAACCTCAGTTCCAAAGCAGGCAAGTGAAACAAGCGAAGATTCAAAGCAAAATAACATTCGAAAGAAATGTAGAGTGTGTTCAAGGTTTGCCAGCATCCCGGTGGCGCTTATACACTGATAATAATTCCGTCTTGTCACGATGTGAAAATGACCCCGTCGTACGCCTCTACGAGCGGTTCAAAGATTCGAAAATAAATATTACAGTATGTAGTATATGCAAAGTTTGTCCGATTATTTTCAATGCTGGACAGCTTCTGTCAGGCACCTTTTCTCTGATGTCTCACTACTTTAAAAAGTTTGAGCATGCGGGTTATCCTTCGACCGCAGAAAATCATCTTCGCACATAATCATGAGCAGAAAGTTTAAAGCATTAGTTATTTATCGCAATCGAACTAAATTACATGACCTTTCATTTGTTTTGATCTGCTGCATGCAAAGGAAGTTAACGATCCAGTCTTGCTGGGTAGTTCTTGCCGTCTCTCTTGGTTTGCCAGATGTCCTTCGGTCATTTCGCACGTATATCTTCCATTCTGAAAGTGGCCCACGTTGTTTTCGCGTTAACAGTGTTGGACAGTGCACATAAATGCATGTGTGAAGCTGTTTTCGGACTGCGTTTAATGGCAAGAATTTGAAAGAAAAACGCCGTAACTGACCAATTATATAATCTGTGTGACTCAGAAATATTCTCATCTACGTAGTACGTGTGAATTATTACTGTTATTTGCTCTTATAATCAAGCGTAGAGAAAAAAGGCATTCACTTTATCCCGTCGAAATATATTACTGGATGTCAATTTCGAACTGGTTGCTGTCTGCTTCAGCTTCCAACACCAGACTACCGCCATTTGAACCCCTAGCGTACATTATAATAAGTCTATGGTGGGGCAGCAAGCTTGATGAAGCGCCCCCTTTGTCTCATTGCCCGCACACCGAACCAACCCTCCGGTCCCGTAGGAGGGATCACCTTCCAATGCTGGAATCGCGAGCGCTCCGGCTCCTCGCGGACTGCGGAACATATCGCGTATTCCGGCCAATGCCTCAAGACGACGATTAGGTATCGCTGTTAGTACGCGCCGAGGAAAGGACACAGGCACATACAGTTTGTCGCAGGCGCAAATAGAAGCAACAGCCGCCCGTACTGGGCCTAGCCTGGCCCAAGTATATACTTGTACAGACCACGCGGTATATTCAATTCAATTCAATTCAATTCAATTTTATTTCCATCACAGTGTTGGGGGTCCCCGGCGAAAAAGCTGTCGTTGACAGCTTGAGAGTGCCTGGGAGCCCATACAGACAGCAACATATTGTGAAAGAGTACAAAAAATATGACGCGTAACAATATGAGTACACAAAACACCATGTGAATTTATACAATTCAATATAATACGTGTCAAACACTATATAAAGATTATCAACCGTTGATGGAATTATGAATGACATAGATCAAATTTTCCACATGTCTTGTTTTCTAGCAAAAATTACAATAAAGGCTTGAACACCAAATCTTTCCCATATACAAGATAGAGACTAATGCATTATCATCTATTGTTTACAAAAAAATTCTCGCAATTTTTTACTTGTAAATGTATTAAAGTAAATATTTTTTTCTAGACACTAGTTTAAAATAAAAGGTAAGTTATATGTCAGCGACTGCGAGAAGTATTCAGTGCGCGGCGCGGCACTAACCACCTGACCCAGCTGCGGGTGCGAGGGTCACTTATTTGTTTGGATAAGTCAGATGTCCTTTTTAAAAATGATCTGAAACTTTCATTTGACAAGAACAAAGAATGCAATAAACGAAATTCATAAATATTTTTTACGCTTATTATACCATAATGAGTGTAGAATTGTGCGGTTGGGTGTAATCGTGGCACATTAGCAATATATCGAATCGCTTTCTTTTGAAGAAGGATGGTGTGTACGTTTCCTTCTGTGGTCGTGCCCCATACGAGCGTGCAGTAATTTACGTGTGAAGTGAATAGGGCACGATAAATATGAAGTTTTGCATTATATGGAAGGATGTGTTGACATCGTGACAAGGCTCCTGTCGCCGATGATAAGGACTTAGCTAAAGCTTCAATGTGATCTGTCCATGTCATATTGGCAGAAAATGTAACTCCAAGGATCCTGTGTTTGTTAACTATTTGAATGGAAGTGTTACCGTGTAATAAATCATGTATTATTTGTGTCTGCTTATGTGTAGTTTTGAATAAAATAGCCTTAGATTTATTTGTAGTTATTTTTAGACCATTCTCATTGGACCAGTGCCACAGTTTCGAAAGTTCCCTTTCAGCTTTTAAAATGATTTCATTTGCATCCCATCCGAAAATAAACAGGCTCATGTCATCCGCATAGATAACGTAGACTGCGTTACTATGTTGCTGAACAACATCATTAATATACACATTGAAAAGGAACGACTGCGTTACTATCTTGCTGAACAACATCATTAATATACACATTGAAAAGGAACGGTCCTAGAGCACTTCCTTGTGGAACACCGGCAGTAACTAATTTGGAAGATGAAATGTTATTATCTATTGCTACACACTGCTTCCGGTCGTAAAGATAAGACTGAAACAACGATTGGGAAACCCCGCGGACACCGTATGCGTGCAACTTTTTTTAGCGATATATCCTGATTTATGTAATGAAATGCCTTACTCTAGTCAATAAATACTCCGAGGGTAAGACGATTTCCTTCAATATTCTTAATGATAAGTTCTTTCATTGTTAAAAGTGCTGTTTCTGTTAATTTTCCCTGTCGAAAGCCATGTTGACTGTCTATTAGTATGTCGTGTTTAGAAAAAAAATTGTTGATGCGTGAAAAAATTATTTTCTCACGTCCTTTAGAGAACTCCGGAAGAATGGATACTGGCCTATAAGTGTTAAAGTTATTTTTCTCTCCTCCTTTAAAGATGTCCGAAAACAACGAAACTCTAGAACTAGATTAAATATGCAGTTTAGACAGGGAGCGATAGGATCAATTACGTATTTTACAGGCTTTATCTGAACGTCCTCTATGTCTGTTGAGTGGGTGCTTTTTAAGCTCATAAATGTGCGACAAATCTCGATTTCGAAAATCCGTAGGTTCAAGGAACGCGGTTTCACAACATTGGTACCCGGGTTCAGAAGCCTATTTCTCGGTGTGAAATTGCGATAATAAAATGATACCTTTTCTTTTCATCTTTCCTTCGGAAAGCTTGATGACGTAATTGTGGGATTGAAACCACCCGCCTCACGGAAACCATGCGTGACCCATAGAATGGACACGAGAACTGCGAGAGCGCTCGGCTCGTTACAATCAATGCCTTGGCGTACACTCGGGTACTGGCTCGTGTCCAAACACTGCGGTGATGAGAATAGCCGAACTCTAGCGATACCTGGAGCTCAGCACGCGTTTTCTTCTTTTCTGACGTAAGCGCGTGGCTATGATTGTCGTTGCCGGTATTGGTCAGGCACCAGGCGGCGTGGCGGGTTGTTCTGGTTCCAAGTTGATGACGTGAACGATGCTCATATTTCTCGATTAAATTTGCCGACTGTCATTGCTTATAAATAAAACCTAAGGCAAGTTTATTCGGTCATTAACGTTTGGTTCGGAATCTGTGTAGTATTTAGGGAAAGTAGAGACACCGTTTCATGACATGTTTATGTCCAGACGCATCCGATGCTACATGTACAACCATGCGACCCTGAACAGCGATTGTACTGCAAGAGCGCGCGTGCTTTGCAGAGACGTTGAAAGCCGGGAGCTTGCTCTTCAAGCTTCTGCTACGCTCACAAGAACGTGACTAAAGCACTAAGTTGGGAAACTCACCCTTGAAACCTAGACCGCTGGCGTCCACCAAGACGAGGCTAATTACTATACTAGCGCCACCCTTTAGCAACAAGTTGAAACATTAAAGTTACTTTATATGGCTACTGCCAGAGTCATCGAATGTTCCGAGAATACCCAAATTCTCACGCTCGAGGTGTCAAGATTGCGGCTCAATGATTTTTTTAGAGCAAATTTATTGGATATTCGTACAAAATGGCAGGCGCCACTTTGCGTAATGTTTTCTCAAATATTTAGTATACAAGGTCTCATGGCACAATTAATACTGTTTTCATACAACCATGTCTCACCGGTGATTTCAGGTAGCCCGTCCCGACCTGGGTGCGTCCTCATTTGGGTAGTAATACGCGGCGCGTCTGCTTCTGAGACGGGTGTGGCCTCCCTGAAGCCCCTTCCCCCGTACATCTTTTGGCGCCAAAAACGTCTGATTAAAATCAAAATACAACTGTCACTGTGGACGCTATCGAATTTATTTAATTTCATTTAATTTTATAACCTGAAGGACCTCTTGCGAGGCATTGCATAAGGGGGTACTTCAAAGTCACATTGCTTATAAACTAATTGGGAAAACATTGATGAGAACAAGAAAGAGAAAAAAAAAAACATAATTACACAACATATTTTTCAAACAAATTAACCCGAGTCCGACACCCGGACCAGCCGGATTTTTTCGGTGGCGCACCAGTCACCTGGCTGTGTTTGGAGTTTTATGTTTGTCCTTTGTCCCTCTTGTTCCCGTTCTCCAGGAATTATTTTCGTTAACAAGCTCCTGCGTGAAATGGCTGTAGTCACTACAACTGCAATACTTTCCAAATAATGCAAGCAACCGTGCAATTACCCGAGTGGCTGCTGCGAGAGAAATGGTGACGGTGGGATCGTCATCAGACGGATATCAAGATCGGATCGGCGCCACTTTTTCTGAGCAGGCTCTATGGCAGTTCCCCAACTGAGTTGTTCAAGTAACTTTGGCTCACACCACGGTGTAAGGTATATACTCTTTATGTGAGGACACTGGTGCGAGGAACAATGAATCGCGATTTACCAGATAAAGTTCTCTCACGAGCGCATGCGCAGGCCCAACAGCCCGCGGCGAACTAACGTCGCTGGCTGGTCAAACGACGCGACTGTGAAAAAACACAATTCAAATATCTCTTTGCCATGGCATTTCTCGTGCAGCCGTCGCACACCCTTGAGCAAGGAGCTTGTGCTGGTCTTATACCATGGCAACGACATATTTTATTTATGTTTATTCATGGTTGCGTTGTTTCACCAGTGAGCTACGCTAGTTCGCCGTGGGCTATTGTGCGCTAGCATACGCTCGTGAGAGGACTTTATCTGGTCGCTTCATGTCGGGTACAGTCGTCACCTAAAGAGTATGTCTTACAACGTGTTTCACACTAAACGAAGTCTGGCGCTCTTTTGCCATAGAGGTTCTCGGCGTTCGTTAACCCGAGCTCCGCGAGGCCCGTGTCTCGCACTTTTTGAACCACAACTAAGAATATTTTCAAAATCACCGACCTTTACCGTTTCCGATCGGCTATTCAATATCGCAAAATTCAATATATTTTTTTTTTCAGAAGTCGGAAACGTGAAAATGCTACCTAAAACCAATATTCAAATATACTCGCACTTTTCACTGCCGTGACGTCAGTGGATGACAGGCTTGCAGGTCGAGCGGGCAGTTTAAAAATACACTATGTCGAGCATATCTTCCGTGCTGCTCCGCGGGTGCTGGCGCGAACTTCCAAAGCCTTCGTGTGTCACCATGAAATTGCTTGTGATGAGTTGGGAACAAAGTCAACATTCCAAAATGTGAACCCCTACCTTCCGCTGACGTTACTTTTTTATTGTTACCAGTAAAGTATTTCACTTTAAAAAATACTGTGAGGACAAAAATGTAAATATAAATAAATTTAGAGCCAATGTTTTCCCCTATGTTTTGGTTACTAGAGAGTTTTAGTAGATCCTTCCGTAACGTCTCATAACCCCAATAGCGATACCCGTAGCGATACGTTGCTTCGCAAATGCGGCGTCGGAGTATCAGGTATAGTTTGCAGAGTCATCGGAACGATCTACGAAAACGTTTTACAATTTCAGCGATGTTTATTGCCCTGCGTAACAAATTTCGAGGCGAATCGGGGACCATGAAGACGACGCCGAACTACCCTTTTAAGCTAAAAAAACGTATAGTTTTTTTCTTTAGGGCTAGTACTCCGTGCGTTGTGAAAAACTGAAACTAAACTGGAGAGAACACGAAGGCTGTCCACAGCTAATAGACCTTTGGACAAAAACACCACAAGGTAGGAACATAAAGTAAAAGACACACCAGGAGCGCTACTTTCAACGGACTGTTTATTCAAACAACACAAAGTATTTATTCACTAAATCGGGCTTCTCAAGGAAGAATTCAAATTCTTTCTAAGTTAAATGGACAGTCGAAACACTTCACTCTAAAAAAAAACAAAAATGGAGGAAAAAGGTAGCAACGGCGTGTCTTCCTCCCTTCTACTGACGCGCCCCAAGCGGACACATGAAAAAGAGAGGAACGAAACGTTTTTCTCCTTCTCCAGGCAGACTCGAGAAAGCTTTCGCCCTCCCGACTAATCTTCTTTCGGCTTTGTTTGTCGAGCACGTCGCGCACGCTGTTTAATAAATGTTGTTGAGTTAATTGAGCTTCAGCGGTAGCAAAGGTCGCCTGTAATTCTGTCTTCTAGTTTAAAAGTGCAGAACATTTCGGTTGCATTGACGTTTTTATCACTAAATTTATCAAACGAGCAAACAAAGCCGCTAGAAATAGCGAAGTTCCGGAGCAGCGCCAGCCGAGCTACGTACACTGGGCAGGATGGCCGTCTCCGGATTGCGCATGGATCGCGGGACCCACGCGGATTACAGTAGCGGAACCACGCGGAACTGTGTCGACGTTTTCGACGTTACGGAAATCGCAGGAACTGCGTCCAAGAGAGTCAGGTTTTGCTGCCGGCTGCCTGGGTGCCTTCCGTGGTGAGTTCGGTTCTGTTTTCCGATGCCGAGTGCCAACCGGCGTTCAACGTGGTTCTGTATTCCTGCGTGTCAGCAACATAGAAGCAACATCGTGATGGCAGTGTTGTGCGTTGTGAAGAGAAGACCGGAATTATCGCCGATGTGAGCGTGTGTTCGCGTATCGGTGGTGTGACAACAAGATGAGATGATGTAAATGCCGGGCATCGACGCCGCTGGTCAGGCCGTGATCGGAGGGGACGGGGTGTCCCAGGTTGACATTCCGCTTTACATTAAAGAGTTTAAGACCACTCGAGGGATTAGGAGCAATCGATTGACGTGCGGATAGCCATGTGGGAACGCTGGTCTGAACAGTAAGCTCCTATCGTACAGTGGCCAATGTGACTGTCGGTTGTCTCCTCCCCGAGACCGATAGCGCTCTGGGGAAAGGAGTGAACAGTACGAACTAATGACGGAAAGTACGGATATTTACAGTGTGGAATCTTAGCAGTAAAAAAAAAAAAAAAATAGTAGGTGAAATCTAAAAAAAAAGAACAAAAAGGTATACCCTTTATTTTGCTGTTTAAATATACTACGGTTCCTGGAGAAACTGCCCTCCAAGTTGGGATGAGCGCTAGAAGTGTTCGAGCTCGCCACGTCGTAGCTTCGTACAGTAACACCTGCCGCAAGTCGCGGTTTTGACTGCATTCAAGTTTATCGACTTGATTTCTCTACCCGTGAAGCATCACGTCCAGCTGAGTGAATATCCGCTGTACAGAGATTAATTCAAGACCGCAATTGCAGTTGTGCACGAACAGCACAAATAGAAAAACAAACACTACGATAGAAATACAAGCTACAACTTGCCGCGCGGGGAAACAAACTCATGGCTTCTAACCGCATTGGAGCGGCTTGATTTATTGGCTTTCAAAAAATTACGGCTTGACCGAGCGTTTACTTTTTAATAAGAGTTTCATCTCCTGAGCGATTCAAAATACTCTCAGAGGTATGACATTGCTGGGAAAAAATCAACATGCTGGGAATATTTTTATTGCTTAGGCAGTCACCGAGAAATTCCACACGTTCAAAACGACCAGTATAAAAGACGGAAACGCAGAGCTCGGGTGTAGTGTTCGGTGAAGTGTGCTCTGCAAAGTACATGGCGATGCCGTATGGCGGTACGCCATGCTGATATCGATGTGCGGCTGGTGTATAAGTATTTTGTAGAACGCATGTGTTTCCTTAAAGAGCTGTACAGGGCGCAGTAGCCTCAACCTGAGTGGCTGCCACTTCTGGAGGCTTGTCCTCCATCAAAGACTTCTAGCTGTGACATTAGCCAGGAAGGCTGATGGTTTTACCTTTTTAGTCGGTCTTTATAACTACCCTACTGAAAAAAACACTTCAAATTCAAACGGGTTGTAAACTGGTCGCCCGTTTGAATCAAATGGGTGGCAAACCTGTCGATCCGTCTGGATCAAACGTGATTATGGGATACGTGTACCCATTTGAAACGTATCCGTTCGATACGGCTACCGTTTCAAACGGGTACCCATATCCCATAATCACGTTTGATACAGGTACCCGTTTGATACGGGTACCCGTTTCATACGGGTACCCGTTTGATACTGGTGCTCGTTTGATACTGGTGAACGTTTGACCAGGCACGTGACCACATATTTGAATGCGCCATTCGGATAGACAATTTGTTCGCTAGCCCTAAATAGGTATCGTCTGGAAGGTTGGTTATCTGAAACTTATTTAAGACATCCCGAAACTCAGACCTATTTCTAACATGGAGGAAACACATGGACAAAATCGTACTCGCACAGGTGCTTGCAAATGGGCAGAAAAACAGACACAAAAGATCGTTTTCAATTCGCCTAGAAGTTTATTACAACTTATTTTGTAGACAAGTACAAACGTGGAAGCGTTCTCTGAAATGTGAAGATGCACTCTTATACTGCCGAGGTAATTTCAGGCTATATGGCAGACTTTGGGAAAACTTATTTTCCCGGCTGCCGCGACATTAAACGCTGCATAATTCTCTAGATAATCTGGAAGAGTACGCGTAAAAGAACGGTCAATCGTTGCCAACAAGCAGGTTGCAGTGCACTCACCATAATAATACCTGACTTGAAAGATGTAATCCAAAATATAAGTCGACACGGTCAAAGCAGGACAACCACACAAACACAAAAACGTGAAAGAAGGCTTCTTGAAGTTTTAACACGATGCGGCGCACAAGCTGTCATTTGCGGAACACAACCAAACCGCAAGAATTCCTGAATTCTTTGAAGAGTCGCTTGTTGCCGATATACGCGTATGACTTTTCGAACACTGATAGCTTTGGTGCACATCCAATACGTTGTCGGAGACATCCTAATAGGACCGCAGGATTAGACAACAGATCGAAGCAGGTGGGACGAGCGATGTTCAAACTGCAAGTGAGAACAAGCAGACAAAGAGAAAAGCGGCTGCTGGGCGCGCCGTTCCGGATCATGGTTATCAGTGTGTAGCTCGCGCGCTGCTGCGGGTCACGTGACAGAGCTGACCAGAGGGGAGGAAGGGGGCGAGGTCAAGGCGCAGGACACCGGGACGCACCCCACCCTTCAATAAAAATAAAAAAAAGCTCGCGGTTAGTTTTTTTCTGTTTTTTTTTTTGCAGTTAATGCTAGGGAAAAGGGTGCACCAACCGCTGTACCGCTGTACACGCGCTTTCCTCCACTCTTCGAATTGCAACAGGACGTTGACTATGCCGCGTTTGCAGCCTCGGAAAGTAGGCGAATTCTCTTAGCACGCTCGAAACCTGGAAATGTCGCGCACCGGCCTAAAGCTCGGCTTGCGCCCGAGCGAAAAAAAGCACCCAGCGGGAAATCATAATTTGACTGCTGCAACAGCGGGCCTGCTCTCGCAATGCTCGATGTTCGTAGAGCCACGTGTTCGCGCGCTACCTTCGCTGAGTCTCAAATTGAGGTGAAAGGGAGTCAAGAAGTATATTCTTTCACGCGGTCGTGTCCTCTGCGAGAGAGATTCGAGCTGATTCTGTATATGAGATATGGGTTGCACGTTTTTTGACCTGTGTGCATTGTCACCATTCTATTTTCACTTAATCATAGAAACACTTGTTTCCGTCACCTGCTGCAGAACACGACTAGTGATGCCCGACGACCCCGGGTTGAAGAAGCTATTGTTCAGTGTACGTTAACACGATTTAGCCAGGGATGTATTAATTTGGGAGGAAGCGCTTCCTATCTTTATCAACTTATAGTGGGCTGAATTGAAGGGCAACACACCTTTCTTTGGGCGTGGTAAATACTCTCAGCACACGTGCTCTTCATTAAAATATTATCTTAAATCCACAATTTGCAGCTTCCCTGATCTTATTTTTTCGTCTGTAAAAAGAACGAACAGTGAATTCGATGAGAAAATTTCTACCACTCTGAACAATACCTGTTTCAACCAGGTGGAATGTCTGAGGTTGTCGGGTTACTCTGATCGCTTTCTTCAGGTTGTGGCCGCGTTGTTTTTTAGATTAAGAGGAAAATAATCATAAGGAAGTAACTAGTTCCAGGAAATAAGTGAGAAAGACCCGTCGCCATTCCTTACATACATAATTTTTAGTGAGACCCGTCGTCATAATCTACATACGCAATGTTTCACACAACCTAAAAAGGGTTGCGTCACTTTTTGTCGTGCCGGTAGTGTTTTCGGCTATAGAAAAGCTGTCTCGTGTCTGGCACAAAATCAGCATAAAAAAAGATAAGGGTGGCTTGTGTAAAAAGAAACACTTGCAGTTCGTAGATTGTACCTCATCGGTCGATATGAAATTCTCATAAGTCACGGTCGGGCTAAACCGGAGAAAACACGAAAGCTGTCCATAGGTTAAACGTAGGTTGAACGGACAGGTGCTTCAATGGCAGGGCACGAGAGAACTCGCTGTCAGTAAGGCATTTCCCCTCGGGCAATTAGGCTGTTCAATGTGATAGACGACCTTGTGCCCCTGCACTGGAAACAAAAATTCTGGGGACGTTAAGATCCAAGATTTTCCTAGAATTGTATGAGACATTCAACATCAAAATGCAAGGGGGTGACAAATGCGTAAGTGCCCCGACTGGTCACTTACAGATGAAAATTTTGAATTCCTGCTTGAGAAGCCCGACTGGGTATATAAACGCTACGTATTCTTTCAAGAAACTGTCAGTTGATTGAAGCGCTTGTGCAGTGTTTCTTATTTTATGTCATTGTCTTCTGGCGCTTTTGTTGAAAAGAACGATGTACCAACTAGCCCATGTCTCCCTATGAGCAAAAGACATATACCTAAATACGCCTAACAGTATTCAGAAAGTTATCTCCTGTTTACACAGATTTCTTTTTATCCGTTTCTGCTGTAATAATATTGAGAGCTATAAATAAATTTTAAAACAAAATACTGCAAGGCAGCAAATTGATGCTCGAGACGAATTCGTAGAAACCAGAGGAGCGATTATCTACGAATACGTGAAAGTATAAAACATCGAGGACGGGGACGGAAACAGGACTTCTTTCATTTAGCATCCACATAAAATAACACAAAATATAAAACCGTCCACCAAAGGTTTCAATGTTCTCGAAGAAGGAAAGGAGAGAATTGTTAAAGGAAAGGAAAATTCCCAATAAATTTGCAAGTTGAAAAGCAGTGGCGTCACAACGAGGTATCAGAAATCTAGTTATCTCAGGTGTCAGGATTTCGACATCTGCTATTGTCAGTGATAATAAAGTTGCGGAAATATTGTTGTTGACAGTTCCAAAGAGAAATGTCATAAAAATATAAAAGTTTAGAAAGCACCAGCGTCACGGCAAGGTATAAGTAATCCAGTGATCTCTGGTGTTAGGAATTCGACCTCTTTTGGCCCTGGAATGAAGGTGCAAATATGCTCTTGCTGACGGTTCCCATGACACTTGATTCAATGATTTCTATTCCGAATCCGTTATTGTGCCCGCTAAGTATTCTATACTTTGTCCTATCCTACGATGGGCTAAAGGCCAAACCCACGGGCCGCCAGCTCCTATCACGTTCCACGATAAACTGTGACATGCTTAGCATGATTTGGGGGGGACGAATAATGCTCCGAACCTTATGGTTGCGCACACCGGCACACTCTAAGAAATGGAGGGTGTATAGGGGTACTCCCCTCGTCCCATATGTAACTCCCCGAAAGTACATTTCGTCGCTCTGTCCCCTGACGTCGAGCTGGCGATGCCAAATTTTACGATCGGCTTGATAGCTTTTGGATATAACGTACTAAATAGCTAATCTGCGTATCAAAGTCTACAAACAAATACTGCAATTTTGCAGCGGGGCCAAATAAACCTTGACTGTCTTAATGTAGCATTTAATAAGTACATTAGCTATATTATTAAGGTGTATAGCTCGACTATCAAGCCGCTCGTAAAAGTTGGGATCGCCAGGTCGACGTTAGTGAACATAACGACGAAATTTAGTTTTGGGGAGTTATTGTGAGCACGGAATAAAACTCGAATGCCGGAACGCGTGGCAATCAACACAGGCTGCTCCACCTGGAGGGCGTAAGATAACTAATGAAAATGCGCTGGGGGTGCGAGGGTGCGGGTCCTACTGGGATGTGCTCCACCCTCGCGCGGTTTGCGAAACGCGCCACCGCGTTTCGCAAGGGGCGCGCTGTAAGCGCACGACATCAGGGGGAGAAGACACCATGGGAGTGATCTGTTGGCGCGTGCGCAAACTGCTTGCTGCTACTCCTAGCAGCGACCTCTTGCGCCGAGCGCAAGCCGCAGGTGTCGACCGGGTGACAGTGCGGCGACACAAAAGCACCCCGAGTGACGTCGCTAACAGCGCGCCACCGACGAAACGGGGAAGTCCCAGACGCTCCGCGCGAGGGTCGAGCATATCATAGTAGGACCCGCACCCTCGCACACAGGCAGATTTTCATTAGTTTTCAGGGACCCTCCAGGCAGAGCAGCCTGTGTTGATGGCCACGCGTTCCGGCGTTCGGGTTTTATTCCGTGCTGACTGTACATATGGGAGAAGGAGAGTGCCTCTGTACACCCCGTATTTTATAGAGAGCAGGTGTTCGGTCTCGAGGAATGAGGATGGAGCACAGAAGCTGAAGTTTCGACAATTTAGTTAGTGTCAGTTTTGCCGATAAATGTAGCGGTAAAACTGAATTGGTGCATAAGTCACGAGACGTCAAATGTTTTTGATAAATTTTGCGGGGAAATTGTATTTGTTCATAGAACACGTGACGTCGATTTTTCTGTAAATTTGGCGGAAACATTGATTGGAACTTTAGCGGGAACACTTTTCTGCAAACTTTAGCGGGAAACTTATTCGGGGGCAGATTCAAGATAGACAGAAATCTGTGGTGAGTGGCTTATTAACGCTATAGCACTAAATTATAAAATATACGCACAAAGTGTAATCTTGAATATGAGTAAAAAGAATAGGACGTTCAACGAAATGCACATCATTTCATGCCTCCATAATTATTTATTGAACAACTTCCAATTGTAACGCTCTTTTTCACGAAGGTAATTAGCCAAATAAAGAAGTTGGATGAAACGAAGGTGACGTACAGAAAGAAGGCATTCTGCTCCACGTCAGCGATGCCACGGAGACTCGCCCTCCATAGAACAATTTCCAAAGGCGTCCTGATTATCACGCGATCCCTCAGAATGTCTATTCAGAAGAAACGAAAGCTCATCTCGAAGAAACATATATCCTAAATGGGGAATAGTCTGTTAATTTCCAAGAGTTACCTGAAACTTTAGGCATTAGTGCCATCGGGAAACCATTAAACTTTCCTATCTAGACGGACTCAATCACTCCAAATGCGTATTCGTAGAACTCAGTTTCGGGCGTTCCTTTGTTTTCTTTTGAAATAAGCGAATCGCGCTGGAGCCAACGCGATTGTTTAATCACCTCGGCACGACCAGCAAGGAATACGCATTAATTAGAATTGGAAAACTTTCTCGAGATAGTAAGGACGCAACTCGTAGAACTGAACCGAGGCGTATTTTTGGTTTTAATCAATAGCGACTTTTCATAACGTTCCTGGCAAGACTTCTTTTGCGCTATAGACAATGCATGCGCTTCGTTCCTACAAATATAGCGTTATCGCCATGCTGTTACTGTCTTACTGGTGTCATTCCAGATTCAGCAGGCAAAGGTGAGCCATCTAGAATTGTCGTGTCCATACCTAGTTTATGTGAGAAAATATTGGGAGAGGAAAAAAAAACATATACCTAAGGTTGACAGTTCCAATACAAACTTTTTTTCAAAGAAAGACAATTTTTAGCATATACACAGTGGTATTTGAAACGGGGGGGGGGGGGGGGGGGGTTCATGTCTCAAGCATGTATTTTTATATTTGGGGAAGGGAAGGGAAACGCCTCTCATCATTTCCGTCTCCAGGGTATTGCAGTGTGCATTCTTAAGAATTTACACTGAACCATTCTGGAATAAAAGTTTAAGTAAAAAGTGAGTAAATGCAGAAGTTCGTGCACCTCTGTGGTAATTACAAACACTCTGCTAGCTCTTTGGCACATCACTGACGCCTCGGGTAGTAACTGTGGCTGTTTCCAGCCAAAAAAATTGAAATAATAATAATTGCAATCCAAAGCAGTCGAGCTGGTGATTATTACTACTGTAAATGCGTAGATGTGAGGAAAAGTGAAATGGCCGCTAAGAAACGCAGATCAGCAGGTTGTTATATCGATTGACGTAAATACTCACAGCGGTAACATTTCCTTTTGAGTAAGATATTCGTTCCTTCAACCATAAAAAGAAAATCAATTTTGAGGTACAACATAATGAAAAGAAAGCAAAATTCTTGCAAAATTATAAGTTACTTCGGTGATCCCCGAGGAAAGGCGCGCCGAAAATACCGCGGGCATAAAAGGTGGAAGAGCAGCCCATTTTGTCATTAATTGGCATGGGGCGTGAATGTGTTCTATCTACGAGATATTTTGGAAACATAAATAACGCGTACAATTTGTGTGTAACATTAAGTGTGGGAGAAGCAATGTCTAAGACCTTCAACCGTGCGAGCAAAAAAATAATATTTCGCAGTGTGTTTTTGTCGGTAGCTACGGCCACATATATAGCCTCTCGAGCTGGGTGGCTCTACCTCAAGACGAGAAAAAGAGTGGTTAATAACTTCCTTGGTTAGGAACTGTTACGAACACTCCCGTTACTGACTTTAGTTAATAAAATAAGAATGTTAGTAACATACGTTAAAAGCGTTTAATAACCTTAATATGTACTACGAGCTTTCGTCTAAAAGTTGATCGACACACTTGCTTTATTCTCCCAGAGGGCGACTGCAGCGGCTTGCGACGTAAGGGTTGTTACGACAACAGCTGCGTCGGCTGCAAAAAAAAAAAAACGGGGTAAAAACAAAGTATCTTTATTCTAGTAGGCTGGATAGCGGATCAAGGTATGTCGTGTTGGGGTCGAGTGGCACCACCGGCAGCCATCACTTGACACGAGCTAATGCATGGGACTTTCTGTGAAAAACGAGAAAAGGCGGAGTTTCCCCGTGTCTATGCTGTTGTAGACACTGAAACATTTGGCTGCTTTTCGGGAAGCCTGTCAAATAGCTCGTCCACAAAAATTAAAATGGACAGCCGTCACAGTTCTTACAAATAAATGTCTTGTGGTCAAGTGTAACTGCGTTGGCCGAAAAATATATTGCGGCTTAATGGGAGAAGAGTTACCTAGTAGCCGCTGAATCGGTTTTGTCGAGTTGGGTTTAGAGGACAAGCTTTAAGGATTTGTTACGTGGAAGTGGCTGACTCCCGGAAAGTTGATGTCAAGATGGAACTTTTTCAACATCCATCAACTTGTGGGCTTCCCCGAGGACGGCATTATTCACGGCAAGTTCCTTTGTTTAATTAACTACGAGAGAAAGCTTGCCAGCTCAGGCGTGGGTGCTCCGGCACGTTTGATTATTCTAATCTGCGTTCGAACGCTTGACAAATACTCATTCGATCTCCGAGCACCCGATATAATGATCGTAGCACATGAGAAAAAATACCCTCCTTTAAGCACAGCTTGCCAGCTTCAATATTCCTACTTTTGTATGTTTCTCCCAAAGACTCGCGTGTACTGTTTATTGTCAAGAATAGGCCGCCGGTGGCGCTACAAACGGGCTCCCGATACAGCCTAGTGTAAGAGAGTGGAAAAAGCGGTATTGTTGGAGCCGACGCAGCGGTTGCCATAGCAACGAGTACGTCGTAGACCGTTGCACTCGGGTAGGACTTAACGCCACTGTGTAAATCGCCATTAGGATGTTTCCCTCCGATGAGCCAAAGAGGCAATCAAAAGCGTCGGGGGTTCGCCTTTGCCGGTTCAACCAATCACGCAGAGAATAATGCCTTTTGCTGTTAACTTCAATAACCATACCCGATAGTCCGCCTGCATGCATCGTATTTTTATCGGGGGAGTTATTATCGGAACGATCTACTAGAACTCTCCACTGGCGCCATCGGAAGATTGCGACGGCCGAGGTCGGATTTAACGTCTACCTGGGAAATCGACTAATTTAGTGAATTAATGTTACTTTAATCAGTCTTGGTCGTAACGGCGTTATCGGAAATGCGTTACTTTTTTCGCAGCGTTACTTTTTCCAAACAGTAACGTACTTACGTTACTTATTTGGAGAAACGGGGTTACGTTACTCGTCACTTTAGAGCGCAGCTCTGAGGCGCCAGTTTCCCGGTTGAGCGGCGTCGCCGTCGGCGTAACCGCGCGTTGCATTATGGGATATTTCCCATAATTACGTCACACGTGACATCATGTGTGGCGTCATACGTGACCCTCCCCTGCGTGCTTTCCCCTCCTCCTCCTCAAGAGCTGCGCTCTAATTCGGCATTACAGAGAATCGCAAACGTCTGATTTTTTTCTTACCAATACATAAAAATTACACTTCAATTTTTGTCGTGTTTTCAAGCCATGGAAACTTTTGAGTTTATTTTTGCGTCTTTCTTTGCGTCTTTTTTTTTGTGAATATGGTGCAATCCACAGGGTTTGAATAATGTATCATGACATATCAATGAGAAAAAGAAAATGTATTTGTAGTCGCCATAAGTGCTGAGCTGATCACCGACACTACGATTTCAATAGACGTTATTCATTATTAGCGCGATGTCTCGGCGGCTAGGCGCACTATCACAGTCACTGCGTCATATTTAACGCTTCAACGACTTGACCGTCGGCCTCAGTACGGACCCTATTCTCTCAGCAAAGCGTTCGCCGCGTGTTCTTTTTTTTTTCAGGTATATAAAAGGTGTAGGCCGTCCAAGGATAAATTACGAGAATCATCAAGCTCAAGTGTGTTGTTGGGGCTTTCACGAAGAACTTCTTTCATAGTATGAAATGCTTTGTAACGGAACCCCCGAATCCCAACATTTCGTTTGTGCGTCCATCTGTCCCTCCGTGCATTACCCGTTAACTTTTGCTGGAAAATTGTCGTCACAGGACCAATGCGTCGATTCTGTTTCCCTTATAATTATAGCGGAACAATTTACGTGTTCTAACTTAAACACAAATTGAGTTTCCCCGCTAAAGTTTGTTTGGAAATCAACGTCAAGTGACCTCAGCACTAATTTAATTTCGCCGTTAAATCTGGCGGGGAAATACACCTCCCAGGACACATCAATTGCCTCTCCCCGTTCTTCCATTCACTTCCTCCTCCCTTCCTCTACCCATACCTCCCCTCTAGTATGTCCTCAACATCTGCCTCCTTTCCCCTTGCTCCCCATCTGCCTTCAATTACATACTTTTCCCCTCCCTTTTTTCCCCATCCCTCCTCTATTTTTCTGCGATACCAACGTCCCCCTACCTCTTTCCTCCTCCCTCTCATCGGTCGTGTGACAAACCATATAGGTTTCCCCGCTAAAGATAGCAGGGAAATATGAGTCACGTGACGTACCGATTCCCTCTTCCCATTTCTCTCTCCTTCTTCTCCCTCCCTCGTAATCCCACTCCTCAACCTCCTACAGTGCCTCTCCTCCTTCCCATCTGCCTTACTTCCCCTCCCTCCCCTTCCTCTTTCCCCTCTACATCCCCCTCCTACATTGCACTTCCTCCCTTCCCTCTCCCCCTTCCTGCTCATGTGAAAATTCAAGTTCCCTAAATTTATAAAAAAGAACTTGGAGGATGGTTAAGCTTCGCTTTAAAAAAGCACTGACAGGTCAAACAATTGTTTTTTCCGAAACGATTGAAAACAATGTTTGGACATTACCCTCAAAACTCGAAACTTGGGAACTCAGTATTTGTGAAATTAAAAATGAAAGTATAAAAATATCTGTAATTCGAAATAATAGCGCAGCTCTTGAGCAGGAGGAGAGGAGGGTAAGGAGGGGAGAGTATGCCCATCCTCTCCCTTCGTACCCTCCCCTTCTCCTCCTCGCCTCCTCCACCTTCCCCCTTCTCCTCCCCTCCTCGTCCTCCGTACCCTCCCTCCTCCAACCTCGTACCCTCCCCTCATCCTCCTGCGTACCATCCTCTTCTCCTCCTCAATACACTCACCTCTTCCCACAGTTTCCCCGCTAAATTTAGCTGGAAAATTGACGCCACCTGACCTCAATACTAATTCTGTTTCCCCGCTAAATTTAGGGGGAAAAATGACTTAACACGACTTCGTGTCAGGTCAGCCATATACAAATTCAGTTTCTCAGCTAAATTTAGCGGAAAAATTGACGTCACGTGACCTCAACACCAATTCAATTTCCCGCTAAATTTAGCGGGGCGGTTACGGCGACGGCGACGGCGACGCTAACGGCGACGCCGCCAAGCGCAGAAGCGGGCGCCTAAGAGCTGTGCTCTATAAAACGCTTTCTAAAAGCCGAATTTAAAGTTCTCGCGCGATCCGCGCCAGTATTCAAGTTTCTCTCATGCCTCCGTTTCGTGTTCGCCCTCGGCCCCGTGATGATCTCCTTCGTGCGGCTCACCAATCTTTGTGAGCAGACGAGGCTTCACTTTCGAGTTTGGACTTTTTTAGGGCCCTTTCAGCGATCTCAAATTGTCTTAAACGGTGTGAGGTTGAAGAGCAGCGGACTTTTGTGAGTGACGTGAGGGGCCACGTCGCGCCGGTTCTGCGTGAAAGGCTGCCCCAGCGGAGTCACAACCGAAACTACGGTACACAGACACCAAAGCCAGTTGTTCTGACCGTTTTCTGATTTCCTTTCTGAAGTTTGAGAAGTAGTCGGGCACCTAAAAAAGAGAACTTCGTCCGATTCCTCGGCTCACCAATCATCCTCAGTGCTACATGCGTCGAACGCCGCCATTTTTTCCAAGGGAGCATAGAAAGCCAGGAGGCGACATCACTCCGGACTCCGATTTTCGGTATTTCAAAAAGAAGAGCCGTAGTGCGTTCGCAATCGGGTTAAAAAAACATGTCTTACGAATGTCGTTATTAAATATTATAAGGATGTCGCTTACAACGCTTCTAAATTTTATATTCAGTTACGTCGAAAATAAAATGAGGCGAGGAGGTGTTGAGGAGCGGGAGAGAAAAGCGCCAAAAATAAAAAGGCGCGCGCGCGCGTAGGAAAATATTTTGCTTATTTGTAGTTTTTGCGTGTTTATTACTTCAACTTGTATCGTTTTTGACAGCAAAAACGAGTACGACCTTTGGGGTGGCAGTGCCCATTTAAGCGTGGAACGCGAGAGCGTTACCGGGCCCCGTTCGTAGAACCGTTTCAAGGAAACCCGCACTCGTGTCCAAGCCGTACAAGCGTGTGTGCGTGGTCTACTCGGTAGCTTAACGTGTCACGTGATGTGCTGCCGAATTTAGTGGGTGGATAGGGTCATGACATTACAATCACGTGTCACGTAACACGTGACTGTGACGTCGAGGCTCTATCGCCCAATCAGGATTTTCTGGTCCCACCGGCGCCGACACCGATGCCAGATTTTCTACGACAGGAGCTCTTGCCTCCCGAAAAAATCGCTCCTAGAAACTGCATTTCAATCGCTATCGACCAAAACAATGTTTAGAAAAAAAAGCCCGCTTTTTCCCACACCAGGTGTGGGAAACGCACGTGCGCAGCAACCGGATTCGCGCGAGGTAAAGCATCTGCGCATGCTCAGTACAGACAACAGCGCCACCGTAGTGGCGTGACGTCAGAGAGTTAAATTTGTCTATAGAACTGAAAGTAAAAGTCGCTGTGATTGTTTTGAATAACAATTAACGTTATTCCATACTTCTTCATCACTGAACGGACAGGCCAGTGGAAACTATAGTATACGAGCTCGTTAGACCAATAGGACGTCGATACACGGGATGACGCCCATACTCACGCGTAGAGAGCACAAAGAGTGTCCAACTGCTCAGCCAGGGTCGACTGGACTATGGGCCGCGTTTGCAATACGAGCTGCGAGGAAGTGACGAACGCGTTGGTCGTCTGCAAGCGGCCTTTCTTATTCGCTACCTCGACAAGGCAGCGCATGCGCAATTGCGACCAAGGAGGACGCCTCCTGTGGAGGTTGTTGTTGTAAGGAGGGTTGGGTGGGAAAGTGAGAGCGTACACAATTGGCTCTCACTTTCCCCCCAACCTTCACACAACGCTTACAAGAACAACCCCCGCAGGAGACGTCCTCCCTTAAATTGCAATCCATGGGTTGAGATGGACATTCTTGTCAATCTAGGCTCTCTACCCACGTGCAGGGGGCGGATGATAAAGGGAGGGAACGGGTACATTTTTCAGAAGCTAAATCTGATAAACAACTTGCGTTTTTTTGTGTCTGTGTGTTTTTGTTTTGTTTTCATCATGCTGTGAATTGGCTTGGATAGCGAAATGTGTTTTTGTTATTTGCTGGTTCATTCTATGTATAAAAAAATTAGGTCACTATTTTACGCGACTGTATTTTCCCTCTCCCCGGCAATAATGTGTCTGCCGCTGCGGGGTAATCTGTAATAAATAAATATTACGGAGTACTTAAATACGCGTGTCCCCCCGCCCCCCCCCCCTCCCCCCCAATCGTTAGCAATTTAAAATTCAACAACCTTTGTTTAGAGGCATCCAAAATCAACTCGTCCTTTTTTTCAATTGCAGTGAGATTACTGTACTTCCTGATTCATCATGGGGGCATCTGCACTCTCCATGTTGCTTCTCCTGAATGGTATGTTGCACACAAACTTTGCAATCATCTTGAGAAACACAGCCGCCGGAAGAGGAAATGAAAATGCATGACTTCAAATTTTGCAGCATCTGTAACAGACTGGTTCAATGAAAAAAATCAAGATACAATTAATGGCAAAAAAGGTGGTGAGTGTTAGAAGTCGCAAAGTTCGTCATTATAATTTGCAGATTTGTTGCTATGATTTTGTTGCTACTCTGTAGGAATCTATAGAGCCAATTGCAAAAGTTTTAAAAGGTTTTTTTCACCCGGAAGTCGAACACTTAAAATAACCCTACTTAACAGGCAATTAAGCAATAGTCGGCGAACTATACTTTTCTACGAGCCATTCGGGAACCGGAGTTTTTGTGTCCAGTTCTAAAATAATTTCAGAAAAACGCGAAAGCTGCTTCATGAATGTCTCAAAGTCTCATTGTAATTCAGTATGTGGTGAAATTGGTTTAACCTATATTTGTAAACGCCGTCAATACTGCAATCGCAGCATTACATTGCACCTAGGGTGACCTCCTTTGTGCTAAAAAGTATATTAGAAGGAATTTATTAACACGCACAGCACGAAATGTGGCTCTGCTAACACATTTCATATCCTGTGTTGTCCAGAAACATATGCACCTCCCAACTGTATTGCGTGCCAGAATATCGAAGCGTAAGTCTTATCGTTTTTTTATTTTCGCTTTGGGTTCAAGGCTTTCGGTTCAGTTCCGGTTCAGCTCCACGGATCAAAAGTAAAGGTTCAAATTGGTTTGAACCGCCAAATTGTGCATTTATTTTCCGCGTTGTTTTGGTTATAGGCGCCATTTCCGCCGTGTAACAAGTAACGATATACCGTTATTTTAAGCTTTAAAGATTTGTCAAAAAAAAATATCCGTGAAAGCTACAGTCATGCGTTTTGCCCAGGTGAGTTATACGGCCAAGGCAACGTAATACAGGAGGCTCATCGTAACGTTCACTTGGATAATTAGATAAAACTTCTTAACTATCTTTAAAATTAGCGATATGGAACATATGGTCCCGATTAGAAACCTGTTGAACCTTATTGAACAACCCTAAATTACTCATTTTCAGAAATACTTTGTGCGCGTGAGAAGCGCAGTCGCGCGCTCAATTTACCCGTTGTGCTGCAGGAACAAGAGTCTACCGTTGCGATAAGGCGCCGGATCGATTTTTCTGGCTCTTATCATAGCAGCGTCCTTGTGCCTGCTGCACAAGTGGTATTTTTAGCGCACCACTACGCTCCGCACGCGTTCAAAGTATTCGTAAAAATTATTGATTTAGTGGTTTGCGATGGAGCTCAGCATGTTAATTATTGGAACCATATGTCAATTTTCACTCATTAAAAAGTTATTGAACAAATTTTACTTAATTATCCGACTGATCGTTACGATTAGCCCCATATACTATTTGCCCTTGGCCGTAAAACTCACCTGCACAAAACGCATAAGGGTAGATTTTACGGCTTTTTAAACCAATACGTAAAGCTTTAAAGAAAATGAAAGCCGTTAACAACTCTCTGTAACGCCGAATTAGAGCGCACCTCTTGAGGAGGACGAGGGAAGGGCACTGACCCCTTCACTTCCACTTACCGGGTCCGTACCCCTTCACAACGTGAAGGGTTACGCACCCCTTCACTTTTCTTTTTAGGCTTTCTCTTTTGCTTCGTTTATATTTTGCTGCCTCTTTTTGGCCTGGTTACGGGGTCAGTGTCAGCGTTTCCTAAAGGAGGACGTGCGTGACTTTTGCCAGGGGTCATGCGAACGGATTCCTAAGAATACTTGTGGAAGGAACCGCATCCACTTCAGTCGTGGAGGAAATCGCATCCATCGTTTTAACTACGCACACATCGCCGCCCCCGCACCGCTCCCACGTAAACCTAGAGCGACGAACATCAGGCGACGGCAGAGCAGCAACTGAGCCGGCATTCCGTCGCGCTGCGGCGCAACACCTCCTAGATAACAAAGCCCTAGTGCTCTATGAGATTGCGTCATCAGAAAGGGCCAACGCTGAACACAGATTGGAAACGATTGATGCGTCAACGTTGGGCTCAAACGTGACTCGAAGCCGAACGCTCACACAGCACTCGTTTCCAATTTGTGTCCCGCGTTATCTTTCTCTGATGACGCCATCCCATTCAGCAGTACGGCTTTGTTATCTAGGAGGTGTTGCGCGGCGCCTCCTCTCTGGCTACGCGCCAGCTGTGCGCGTGTTCTCGACGAAAACGAAAGGACGCGTTTTGAAGAAAACCCGGCGGTGTCTGTCAGTTTCCCAGATCAGGGGGAGAGGGAGAGCTTGACGCGTGCTGACGTCAGCACTACGGACGAATGGAGCGGCGCACCCGTCACTCTCTCCCCCCCCACCCCCCCCCCCTACCTCTCTCCTCGCGATGATAAAGAAAAAGTCACCGCCGTGTTTTCGTCAAGACGAGCGTGCTAATACTAACGCATTACAACACCCTGTATACTGCGTTAACCCTTAAGCTTAGACAACAGTGAGAGCTACGTGCCCGGTGCCCGGCAGACCAATCAGCCGCCTCCCTCTTATCACCTGACCCGTATCTCCGCTGGTAGGTATGGGCGGGCGAATGCGTGATGACGGGGCGAGAGAGAGGCGTATGACTGGTCCAACGAGGACGTAGCTTTCACCCAGTCTCAGCTTAGTAGTGAACGGAGTATAGTTTTTTATTGTTCGTACAATCCACTTTTATTTTCAGGTACCAAAATTGGGAAATATCGTTATTTAACTTCGACAAAACAGTAAAAGAACATCTTGACCAAGTTACAAAACGTAGTAATTATATGAATCAAAATCCATTTGTTTAAATTCGCCACATATATTTTATATGAAACAAAAGTTTGTCACGAAGTCTGGTAGCACACCTAAAATACCGGGGACTGGAACAACTTTGCATACAATTATGAAACGCTGAATCATAGATGCGCTCTTAAACTAAGAAATGATTGCGGCACATTAAATCATGCGATAGGCTCGTCGTTATTTATATCATGAAATATGGTCTACAAAATATGTTTATAATATGCAGGGTTTGCCGTAAGGATCGGCACATTTGACACGCCTTGCAAGATTTAAATTCCAAATGCACATACCTCATATTGGGCACGCGAACGTAGTTACTTAAGTTGTTTTATTTAAAAAGTTTTGAGCTCAAATTTTAGATAGTGAAGTAATAAAAATACAGGGTCCGATCGAGAAAAGTAAACGCTACTTTTCGGCCGCAATAAAAAACACTACGCATCGCAGAACGTTCGAACTCCGCCAGAATGAAACCCTAGTGGTCCAAGCAAGATGCCAAAGTTTTAGCGTGATCCGATAACTTAATCAAAAGTTATAGGTGATTTTATGAAAATTTCAATGAGAAAATGGAGCCCATTTTTGCCCGTTTTCGGTTTTTGGTGCCATAGAGCCCCATGTGTTCGAAAACTCGGTCGGCCGCCATTTTCCCATTGAAATTTTCAGAAAATCATTTATATCTTTTGATTAAGTTATCGGATCGCGCTGAAACTTTGGCATCTTGCTTGGACCGCTAGGGTTACATGCTGGCGGAGTTTGAGCGTTCTGCGATGCGTAGTTGTTTTACACGGGCCGAAAAGTAGGGTTTACTCTTCTCGATCGGACCCTGTACTTCATTGTTTTAGTAAAAACCCTCATTAAATAGCAGCAGCCAGATACAGATCCTTCCTGATTACAGCCAGCCAGAGGACTGAATTCCTTTGAGGGTTCTTACATCCCTCATCTAAAATACTTACGTTCATCTACGATGAAGCGAAAAGCGAGTTTGTTAATTTCCTAGGCTGCGAGCCCCTTCAGGATGATATACGCAGGGTACCTGACAAAGGACCAAAAATTCGTACTGAACCCCAACAGCATGGAGTACATATGGTGTCAAATGTCCAGGACATTGCCACTAAAGCGCAAGAAGAAAACCGACAGAGTTGTGTTTATGATTGTATGGTACTACTTCTGAAAGGAGACGCTTAATGCGACAAGAAGATAAATATTTCCCGTACAGTTAATCGATTTCCAGAAAGCAATTTAAATCTCCTCACTTCTGACAAGCAAGGATGTTTTGTTGGGGAAACACGAGAGATTTGCCTCGATAAAGTGCAGTTCGCCATAGATAAAAAAAAATTAACTACTTCGAGAGGTTTAATTTATAAGCACAGCAAGCAAAAGCACCCCAGGTGTGCCACAGGTGGATGTAACCCATGTGAGGAAACAAATAAGTACTGCTAAAAGTGACCAATTAGAAATGTTTTTCGCAGCCAAAATTTGCAAAGCTGGTTTCCCTTTTCATGTCTTGGCAGAGAGGTATGTCTAGATTTCTTTTATGCCACCTAAACAACCTTCAACTGAATGACCCTTTCCTAATTCCAAAGTCGAAGTCATTAATAGACTACCTAAAAGCAAGTGCCTCAACAGTAAAGTTTGGACTTTCCCTTGACGTGGAGGACTTCTACTCAGTCCCTCACGCAAGAATGTTTGAAGCAGTCAGCGACTGCACACAGGCTAACGGCGCTGTTTCGTTTCAAAATCAATGTGATATACCATCAGACTCTTTTATGGAACTCCTGTCGTCCTACCTCACATCTACCTTTGTGACTTTTAACGGCAATACTTATAACCAAAAGAAAAGGATTTGCATAGGCTCCTGTGTAGCACCTGTTTTATGCGATATTTTCCTATCCCATTGTGGCAGGGCATAGCCCAGAAACATCCCACAACCCACGTAACGGGGATCTTTAGGTACATGGATGACTATCTCGTCCTACTTTGCAACAAACCTGAATAATACAATTCTGCTACATTCAACATCATATGTAACAAGTTCAGGCATGAGATACAATCTAATTGCGAGATTCAATTGTTAGATCTCCAAGTGTCCTTTGAAGACACACACACGTGTTGGACCTACCCACCACAGTCCCAAAAGAGACTCCTACCGTTTGAGTCTGCCATCTCAAATGTAATCAAAAGAGGAATAGTGCAAAGTTGCTTCAAAGCGGCCCTGCATAAGTCTTGTGAACACACGGCTAAGTTTAGTTACGAAGCACACGTGCAAAGACTGCACGATTCCGAATAGAATAATTTATTATTGTTTGATGTAACAAAATGCGGGACAACTCCCAATGGAAGAGGAAAACAAAGTTATGAGAAGAAAACCCGGCTGGCTGTGATACCCCACATTCACAACATATCTCACAACTTGAAACGAATAGCTTCAAAATACCAAGTGCAGGCGCTCTTATCAGCCCCCAAAAAATAAAAAAAAGTGTCCCAAGATTAATTTGCTAAATGAAAATAATAAACAATCCACCGTCAATCATACACATAAGTACCTAATTTGCAACACAAACGCAGTAAATGAAATTCCGTTCACATGTGGGAACACTGTAAAAAAACGACGTGAAAAATACGTGCATTTGCGCCATCAAACGATACGTTGCAGCCTTGTTTTTTGAGAAGATGAGTTTTCATCGTCATCCCGCGCGCGCGCCATCTCGCGAGTTGCCGCGCAGAGCCTGCGCCGTAGCAGCGCATGCCCAGTGAAACGCGAGCCCGCCGCGGGCCTCGCCGCCTCGCCGCGCGACCGACGGATTGACGCAACCAACGAAGCGACGCAGCGCCTGTCTGGGGCCTTGTTGACAGTTCTTCGCGCTCCTCTTTCCTTGTGGGCTCCAAACGAAAACAACACGCTTGCAATCGCTTCGAAAGGTACGTACACACGACTTTATTACCTGCTGCGTTGAGTGGTTTGGCATACACAGATCAAAGTAAACATCCAAGGACAGAAAGCACACATGAAGTTTTGAAGTCGCAGGTTATTTGAAAGCTTCTAGGAGTAGGTGTGCTCCGTTACCGGCGGCATTTCGACTGCGTGTACTCCAACGTAACGTCAGTCACTGTTCACACTCGGCTAGCTTCGCTATCTGTTATCTCATGTGCGAAATGAGGTTCACGTAGAAACCAGGCCGCCGCGTCTCTTTTGGATATGAAGCCTCCAACCCCCTGGATTGCGGCGTGCTTGGCCGCCGCAACCGTTTGACGCATTGGATGCGCCGACTCGTTCGAAGAGGTGTTGTTTCAAGCTCACGAGTCGCGGAAGTGTTACCGGAGCTTCTTTTTACGAAAGTCGCGTTCGACGCTCGGCTCTGCGCTCGTAGCTTTTTCCTCCCAGGACCCGCGTAGACCATGAGCGCCGACCACTGATCTGTGGTGCCGACAGGCGCCGAACGAAATTGAAAAGCGCTAGCGAGTGCGTCAGACTTTCGTGACGCGGCCCAACTGCCCTGCTATCGGTTTTGCAAAGAAAATGGTGTCCAGAAAGGAAGAGTATATTCTGCCGGCAGCCGCAGAATATCCCGGGAAAGAAAGTGCCGGTAGTTGTGCGCCATTGGGTCTCGTATAAAACGAATTGTGAACACGGCTAACCGAAGGTGCAGAGTAGGTCAGTGGTAAGGTGCTTGCCTCATAAGCAGCAGGACCCTGGTTCGAACTTCGATCCACCGAGTCCTCTTTCTTTTTTTTTTCCCTTTTTTTTTGTTAAAAATTTGTTTTGTGTTGTAGAGGCATTTGCGATAATGGCGCGAGCGCAGCTAACTAAGTAGGCAGCGCGCTCGTGGCCTAACGGTTATCGCGCGTGCCTTCCACGCAGAAAGCCCAGGGTTCGATCCCTGTCAGCGCCGCTGTCTTTTATTCATTCTTCCAATTTAGATTTCTGGTAATTTCGAGAACCGTCTTGCTCGTTCTGGGTTAGAATGTTCTGAGCGCCGAATGTTCCAGGCCGAGTGTTCCAGAAGCCCACGCGTGCACAAAAGGGGCTCCGCGTAACCAACCGGACTCAGTTTTCGCCTCAGTGTTCGACTCTGCTGCCACGCCGACTTCGACGCTCGCGACGCTCTGTTTTCATCTGTTCGCTTTCATTTTTGGGCACAAGTTCGCGCCATTAAACGTTTAGTTTTTTCAGTTATTTTCGCGTCATCAATTGTCATTCGTGACATTTCGGTGGAGGTGCGGGGTAGCGCATGTCCCTGCAGCGTACCCCTCCAAGGGCCCGCAGTGCAAGTCCGACGCCAAGCCCACGAAGAACCAACGAAGGCACTACCGAGATCAGGTTCAGTCGTCGCACCCAAGGCCTACACCCGGAATTCGGACTTCTGCCGCCCAGGACAAAGCAGCCAACGAGGCCGACGATGGCCAACCAGTCGCCGACCCCCGCCGGTCCTGCCGTCGTCTACCTGCCCGCCGCTCCTCGTACGCCGAGTCCCTTCCACGGCGAGATCCACGAGGATGTGGAAGACTGGATCGACCAGTACGAACGCGTTGCCCGCCACAATGGCTGGACAGATGGGCAACGCCTGCACAACGTGTATTTTTCACTTGAGGGGACTGCCAAGCACTGGTTCGAAAATCATGAATGCTCTTTGACATCGTGGGACATGTTCAAGAGCCAGCTGAAGGGCACCTTTATCAACCACAACCGCCGAGAGAGAGCCGAGGATCTACTGCGAATCAGAACCCAGAGCCCCAACGAGACCATCACCGGCTTCGTGGAAGGCGTTCTGCGCCTGTGCACCCGCGCCGACCCTCGGGCCACAGATGAAAAAAAGCTGCGAATCCTCATGCGAGGCGTCAGACACGACATCTTCGGCGGCCTGGTCCGTAGCCCTCCGACAACAGTCCAAGATTTTGTCATCGAGGCAACAAACATCGAGCGTGCCCTGCAAGCCCGACCCAGTCACTTTCAGCGACTACCCGGCCTCGCTGCCCTCCGGCCGTCTAGCGGCGACCTTGGCTCCAGCACCCCAGGCATTCGCGAGATCATTCGCGACGTCGTCCGGGAGGAGCTGCGAAAGCTGCTACCCGCCGCTGACCAACCAGCTTCGCTCTCCATCGCTGAGGTCGTGCGGGACGAGGTGCAGAGAGCCATTCAACCAGAGGCTCCCATCAGCGCAGCAGTCCCCGAAGAACCCGCGCTAACTTACGCAGCAGTGGCCCGACGGCCACCGCCTCCTCCTCGCGCCTATGTCGCGCAGCCCCGACGTCAGTCTCCTGCGCCGCAGCACGACCGACGCCGCGACGACCAGCTCCAGTACGCCAGCCAGGAGCCCCGTGCACCCCGGAAGACCGATGTATGGCGAACGCCCGACCGACGCCCTCTGTGCTTCCACTGCGGGGAAGCAGAAAACACCTACCGCCGATGCCCATACCGTCGACTGGGGCTGCGCGGGTTCCACCCGAACGACCCGCGACCCCGTTATGGTGAACGCCCTCGGGAAATCGACGAGTACCTGCGACGACCTCAGTCCCCCGAGCCTGCGTCCCGCCGAGAGTTTCGGTCGCCTTCGCCACGACGTCCAGCTTCGCCGATGCACCGACCCCGACGTGAAAGCCTGTCGCCCCTCGCTCCACGCCGGGGAAACTAGGCGCGGCAACCCCTGGAGGTGGAGTTGCCGAAGACGACCGACGCCAAGATCCTCCAAGATCGTCGGAGCACTCCCACTCTAACGCCGCAACGCCCCGAAACGACGTTTCTGCAAGAGTGTCGAATAACCTCAACGTAATCATCGACGGCCACGACGCGACAGCACTCGTCGACACCGGAGCAGACTACTCCGTTTTGAGTGGGAGACTCTCTCGCCGCCTTCGGAAAGTTATGACGTCGTGGGACGGACCGCAGATACGAACTGCCGGCGGACATCTCATCACACCTGTCGGCAGGTGCACTGCGAGCGTTGAGATCCACGGCGAAACCTGCCCTGTGAAGTTCGTCATTCTGAAAGACTGTTGGAGGGACGTCATTCTCGGAATGGACTTCTTGTCCGAATACGGCGCCATCATCGACCTTGCGGAGAACAAGCTGACGCTTCGGAAGCCTGTCCCATCGGCAGAAAATCCCAAAGCAACGTTAGCTACAGTCCGAGTCCTTGCCAGCCATGTAAACCTGCCGCCGCTGTCGAGTGTCTTTGTACCGGTCGGGACCGAAGAAGCCACCTGCGGTGTAGCACTGTTGGAAGGAAGCGTCCAACTTCTCGTTTGACGAGGGATCGGCATTGCGAGAGGCGTAATCGAGATCCAGGACGGGTGTACCGTAGCCCTTGTCACCAACTTCCGGCAAGAGTCGCAGCACCTTACAAAGGGTACAGCTGTGGGCTTCGTCGAGGAAATTCCGGACTCAGCAGCGATCGCCGTGATCTAAGAAGACGCTTCTCCGGCGGAGCACCAGAGAACCACGCCGTCAGAGCTCGACATCGACCCGTCCCTCCCAGCCCCACAACGACGGCAACTCAGTGACCTTCTCGACGAGTTCAGTGAGTGCTTCTCCACGTCGTCGAAGGTGCGCCAAACGACGGTTGCGAAACATCGAATAATCACTGATGACGACGCTCTCCCTGTGCATCGGCCACCTTACCGAGTCTCCGTGAAAGAAAGGGAAGTTATCCAAAAGCAAGTTCAGGAAATGCTTGATGACGACATTGTCCAGCCCTCAAGCAGTCCGTGGGCTTCCCCAGTAGTCCTAGTGAAGAAAAAAGACGGAACCCTGAGGTTCTGCGTGGACTACCGCCGGCTGAATGCAGTAACAAAGGACGTCTATCCGCTGCCCCGCATCGACGACACCCTGGACCGGCTGCGCCACGGCCGATACTTTTCGTCAATGGACTTGAAGAGCGGGCACTGGCAGATTGAGGTCGACGAACGAGATCGTGAGAAGACGGCCTTCGTGACACCGGACGGACTGTATGAATTTAAAGTGATGCCGTTCGGGCTGTGCACAGCGCCGGCAACCTTTCAGCGTGTTATGGACACCGTCCTTTCCGGCTTGAAATGGCAGAGCTGTCTTGTCTACCTCGACGACGTTGTCGTGTTCGCAACCGAATTCGACGAGCACCTCAGACGACTGCGAGCCGTGCTACGGGCCTTCAAATCTGCTGGGCTGACACTCAAGCCTTCGAAGTGCCGGTTCGCCTATGGAGAGCTGAAATTCTTGGGCCAAGTCGTGAGTGCTCAGGGTGTAAGCCCTGATCCTGCAAAGACGTCCGCTGTCGCCGAATCCCCCAAGCCATCGGACAAGAAGGCCGTCCGTAGATTCCTTGGGCTGTGCGCCTACTACAGACGTTTCGTGCGTGACTTTGCACAGATTTCTTCACCGCTGACGAATCTGACGAAGGACGACGTGCAGTTCCAGTGGGGAGAAGAGCAAGAACAAGCGTTCGACGAACTCAAGCGAAGGCTGCAGTCGCCCCCTATCCTCGGACATTTTGATCAGTTGGCGGAGACAGAAATGCACACGGACGCCAGCAATACCGGTCTCGGTGCGGTGCTCGTTCAGCGACAAGAAGGGGCAGAGAGAGTAATTGCTTACGCAAGCCGGGCGCTGTCTAAGGCAGAACAAAATTATTCAACGACCAACAAAGAATGCCTTGCTGTAATCTGGGCGATAACCAAGTTCCGTCCGTACTTGTACGGTATCCCGTTCCTCGTGGTCACAGACCACCACGCTCTCTGCTGGCTCGCAAACCTCAAGGACCCGTCAGGACGCCTTGCTCGCTAGAGTCTGCGACTGCAAGAATTTAACGTAATCATTCTGCACAAGTCTGGCCGCAAGCATAATGACGCCGACTGCTTGTCTAGGGCCCCAGTCGAATCTCCACCTGACAGCACCGACGACGACGATGACGCTCGTTTTCTCGCAGCAGTTACAGATACCGACATGGGAGCACTTCAACGAGACGATCCGGAGCTTCGCGCCGTGATCGACTACCTCGAAGGTCAAGGAAGTTCCGTTCCGCAAGTCCTGGCCCGAGACTTGTCAAGCTTCGTTCTGCAGGGAGGTGTGTTCTTCAAAAAGAACTTCGGAACCAGCAACCCTGCCTGGCTGCTGGTTGTGCCTGCCAGCCTGCGAGAAGAAATATTTCAAGCATGCCACGATGACCCGACGGCTGGACACCTTGGCTACAGCAGGACGCTCGCTCGGATTCGTGACAAGTACTACTGGCCAAGACTCCCGAAAACCGTCCATCTGTACACACGGTCGTGCCATGAGTGCCAACGACGTAAGAAGCCTCCGACAAAGCCAGCAGGACTCTTGCAGCCGATATCTGCCCCGACTACGCCCTTCCAGCAGGTCGGAATGGATTTGCTCGGGCCGTTCCCAACATCGACGCAAGGGAACCGGTGGATTATCGTCGCGACCGATTATCTTACACGATACGCCGACACGAAAGCCCTTCCATCGGGAACAGCGGTGGAAGTCGCCAAGTTTTTCGTCGAGTCCATTCTCCTTCGACACGGCGCACCTGAAGTGCTGATCACAGATCGAGGGTCATCTTTCCTGCCACAGCTGACTCAAGAGGTACTTCGGCTCAGTCACACCAGCCATCGACGAACCACCGCTTATCATCCGCAGACCAACGGGCTAACAGAGCGGCTCAATAAGACCATCGCCGACATGATTTCCATGTGCGTCGACGTGGAGCATAAAGGCACGGCCACATTGGCGTCGCGGAGGCCAGCGGCGTGACGGCCGTCGCTGCCGGTTGCCGACCGAAACCAGTTTTCGGCTTCACCGGCGAGACGATCTGCGCCGCACATCGAACCGCTCCATGCGCGGTTCAGAGATCGGCGCCGCTCGCCGCAGAAGAGAGGAGCCAATGGGAGGTGGCGTAGATAGTGACGTTGCGATGCCATGGCAACGCTCAAGCCGGTCCCCCGCGCCTCTTTCACGTTCCGAAGGACGTGTTTCGTGTCGTCTGCTATCCCTACTTCGCCCCCGATGCCTTCCCTGCCTTCCCCACCGGAGCGGTTCCTTGAAACTGTGCATCTGGTTCCCTTTTTATATGACAAAACGCAGCCAGACTACCAACATAATGACGCTAAGAACAACCGCTGGAAATTATAGGAGAGGAATTCGGAATTACAAGTGAGTTTCTCCGTGGCACTTGTTGCTTGTCTGTGTTGTGACGGATGTCGTGTTGATTTGGTGACACTTTCGAAAGTAGCCTTTATCTCGGGCGCGCCGCCGGGGCAGCAAAGCACGGACCCTTTCTTCGGTGTTTTGGTAGAAACAACTCGGCCGGACCCAAAACCTGTGCCTCCTTCCCTTCAAAGCGCGGCGACGTCGCAAGATCAACGAGCAGGCTAGGATAATCACTTTCACGCTGATCACCAGGTCATCATGGACACCTACCATGTAGGCAGCGAATGCGGTTTCGATGCTGATATATGCGAAAGATGAGAGTCGAAACGGAAGAATCTACCGAAGAGCAGACGACGAAAGAGCGGGAAATCCGGCGGGAGGCGCGCGCGCGATCGCGAGAGCCAGTGCTGTCATGTGACGCCCGCAAAACGGAGGCCAATGTGGACTCCTCGCGTTGGGACGCCGGACGGCGGTGCCGCCCAGCGGTGCCGACCGGCGGCGCCGTTCACGCTAGTGTGGTCAGGCCTTAAGACGTGGGACGAGGTGTTGCCGTACGTTACATTTGCGTACAACATAGCGGTACAAGAAACCACAGGAATGACGCAGTTCCAACTGGTGCATGGCCGCACGGTTACGACAATGCTGGACGCCATGCTGCCTCATGTGCCAACCGACGATGGCAACGACGACGCTCAACTGATCTCTCAACGCGCGGAGGAAGCTCGTCAACTGGCAATAATCAAGATTCAAAACCAACAGCGAGTCGACGCACGCCGGTATAACCTTCGTCGCAGGGACGTCCATTTCCAACCCGGGGACCGGGTATGGGTGTGGACAATGATTCGGCGCCACGGTCTCAGCGAGATGCCTCTCAAGCGCTATTTTGGACCGTACAAAATCATCCGACGCCTCGGCGATCTGAACTACGAAGTTATACCCGACGGAACGCGCCCATTTGCGAGACGCCAGCCACGACCCGAGGTGGTGCACGTCGTCCGGCTCAAGCCGTATTACGAACGATAGAACTTTGGACTCCCGTCAAAGAGTGAACTGGGAACTGTGAAGTGTGGCTCGCGACTGTGCTATCTTTTTGTTGTGTATTTGTGTTTTACCTTTGTGGTGCATCGAAACGATGCACTTTTTTTAAAGGGGGGAATAATGCCGCAAGCGCAGCTAACTAAGTAGGCAGCGCACTCGTGGCCTAGATTCCACTTCCGGCAGCCGAAGCGATCGGACGCGGGATGTCTAGCTCCCCTATAAAAATGGTTATTGCCATTCAAAAGAAATATTATTGCCAAATGGTAATAGGCGTCTATAAGCAGTTAATCAGCAGGCTACAGATGTTCATCGTCACTGAGACGTCATCCTGTTGACCCGGATAGCCATTTCGCCACCGTCAACTTTTTGCCATTGTATTGGTTATTGTCGGTGTATCACCAGTGTATCTACATGTTAGTGCTAATTGGCTAAAGGAGGCAATGAAAAGACTATAAATTTTATAATCTTTTGATTGCCTCCAATAGCCAATCAGCATTAGCATGTAAATGCACTGGCGATACCCCAACAATAACCAATAGAATGGCAAAAGGTTGACGGTGGCGAAATGGCTATTCGGGTCAACAGGATGACGACTCAATGACAATTAACATCCATGGCTGGCCGTGGATGGTATTAGTCCTTTAGATGTCATTTGATCAACCTTCGTAGCCATTTCGCAACTGTCAATGTTTCGTCAATTTTCAGCTGACCAGCCAAAAAATCCATAAGAAAAGCATCCATGACCTCACCGGCTTCGGCAGTGCCATTTACGGGCTGGTGCGATTTCATGGCCTGATACACGTAGTGCCGGCTTGCAATATGGGAAGAAAACAAAGATTGAAGACAAAGAATGAAGAACAATTTAAAGAACCAAAATTTATTAATCACAATGTCATTCAAATGACTAGTGTTTTTTGCAAAAGACTGAGTTAATCGCCCAAATGTAAACGATGAGTGAAAAAATGACCTTTCCTTGCTTCCTGACATGTTCGTAAGGTGTGAACTGAAAGAAGAAAAACATAAATTAAGTGGGCATATAACCAGCGATATCCTTGCAGCACATTTGATATAATGCACAGAAGAATCTTGCTCACATGTTTTCTCGGCTGTTATGTTCACGGACACCGGTCCTATCAAATGTCCAAAAGTTATAGTATGTGTTTGAATTACAAACTTCAGTGAGTTGCCTTCCTGGTTCTTATGCCCAAAAACTGCCACTCAAGGTGGCCGGTATGACTACTTGGAACACATACCCTGTTCCTTTTGCTTTACTCCCTTTATTTCACCTCCTTGCCTCTCTGCATTGTGTTTCTTGGTTGGTCCTGTACGACACTAAAAGATTCAGGCTCTCACGACAACCCATTTTTCTTTACCATCTCCATGCCACCATGTTCAAGCAGTGCTGATTGCATCAAGCTCCACTGCTTTGATCTGGCATGCAGGGTGCAGTGATTTGTTTGAGGCAGCTATGGTTTAGCTCGATGGGCTAGAATTTTTGCATCCTTATATTTCAATATCTTTTTAACTGCAACTATTAACAACGCACCACTACGATGTCACGGCTGTCGGCACAGCACATGTGCAGACATGTTTGCTCACACGAATCTGGTTCCTGCGCATGCAGTGCCCATAGCTGCTGTGGGCAAATGCAAGCTTGTTTGTAAACAGTGTGTTACTTATAGGTCACCCAAAATTTTAAGAAGTGTTGAAAAAAATTGTCAACCTGTAAAATAAGGCAATCTTTTTTACAGCCATAAAGCTAAGGTGAAATAAACAGAGAGAATATAGCTTCCTGAATCTATAGCTATCCCAAGGGCATTATCAGTTGTTACATCTTCGCTCATGTCATGATCCTTTATTGTGACTGCATAAAGACGCAGCAGCAGGGTTCTACTGTATTTCACATAATGTTTGAAAGTGCAATAGCTTTAACTTCCACAACACGTTAGCCAACCATAGGTTGTCAAAATGTGAACTCCACAATAATTCAATAAGTATGAATACAATAATAATCCCTGGAAAAGGGGTACAAGGGGGGCAAACAGGAATCTCCTTTGTCCCCCTTGTTCCCCCATCTCCAGGGATTATTATCGTCATTCTTGTCTTGAATAAAAGGGTCTACTTGTGTCTCTCAAGAGAGGGAAGCAGCTTACCTGAATAGTGCCCCCGGGACAGAAATCGTGAGAGGCTGTCTTTGACTTGCTTCCCCACATTGCCGTACTCCGTGAAGGTGTGAACTGAAAGAACAAATGAGAATTGCAATTAAAAATGATAATAGACCTTAGAAAGCTACACTCAAGTATTGGTACTCTTCCTCATTGTCCAGTGCTGTCAAAACGGTCATTCATCCATTTGGATGGTGAAATTCGTTCACGTACGTGCAGCTTGTGGGCACTGCGATGTTGTCATTACGTCCATTACTTCAATTGAATGTAATATTCACTTCACATTAGACAAAGATATACGTATTACTTTTGATAAAATCTTTAGATGCATGGCAATTTTAACAGCAGCTTGGGGGCGTTCCCATAGATGCACCACTCTTCAGTCGGTTTGGAGAGTGAATCTTTAAACGCTCACTCCTTTTATTGTACGGGAGGAAGCACCATCTATCCCCTAACATCGGAAATAATTTTCCTTTAAAAAGTAAAGCTATGACGGCCGCACAAGAAAAGGTTCGTACAAAAAAAAATATAGACAAAATAGGGACAAAAAGAGTCCCAATATTTTTTGGTCATGGATCCCCAGTCAAGGGGTTAAGAAATAGATTGATCTTGTTTTTCAAAGCAAAAACATGCCAGGACTATGTTATAGAGTGTATAGCTCTTTTTACTGTGGTCATAATGAGGTGGCGTAGCATTTGTCATTTGCCCAATAATGCTCAACAAACACAGAACTAAAACGAAAGTTCTCGCAGACCAAGAGCCATTACAACAGCAATTGCAAGTTTTGAGCGTAAACATTTCGGCAGAGGCCTGCCTGGTCAGAAAAAATCTTAGAAATTCAAAAATTTCCGTCCACACACCCCCATATGTGTTCCCTACATAAAGGGGACTAGCGAAGCGCTGTCATGTACGGTGGCAAAAGAAAGTGTTCAGGTGTCCCACAAACCGGCATCAACACTTGGACGTATGACGCTGCGAATGAAAGGTCGTCCCTCTAAACAAAGAGCGTAGGGCATTGTATATTCAATTCTATGCCACCTACATTGGCGAAACAAAGAACTTCCCAGAAAGAATTCAACAACATAAAAACAATGTATGAAAATTCGACCACGAGCGCAGCGCTGTTGCAGAGCACTGTCAGGACAATGACCATCGCACTGACTTCGCAAACACCCTCATAAATGTTGAGATAAACTTCTGCCAGCAGCTTTTTATAGTCATGGCACATCCAAACAACACCAGGAAACATCAATAGGTCCACTGGCACATTACCATCATGCTACGTGAACGGACTAAGCCACCTAACAAAGTGAAAAAAAAAAGAGACCATCATCGTATAATAAAACGAAGCTGCTGTCCCCTATCTGGAAACAGTCACCCCTGAAGAAAAAACCAAGCTGTTTATGAAACGTTGGGACTTGTTGTAGGATTTGGTTGGCAATTTTTTTCAAATTCCTATGTATGAGTTTTGCATTTGCTTGAGTCATCATTCACTTTTTAACCGTATTTACCCACATAATGAACAAATTTCTTTATTCTGAAATTGACATATATTTGGGGGGTGTGTTCATTATGCAGGGTAAATTTCTGCATTTACACACTTCACAAAAATGTCATTTTAGGTGCCAGTGTGACACGGCGAAGTACTGTGGCATGTCTCCACTGACGGAGGCGCATTGATGGCTGGTCGTGGGCGCGCTACAATAACCATGTTCTATAATTTGAAAACCATTTTTAGGGTGCTTTTGGTGTGCCTTCTGTCAAAGGAAAAGTGCCCTCCTAGTAAAACAAATCTTGCATGTGTAAGACATTTCTGTGTCCAATAAACGCATATGATCAAATAAGATCATACAAAAATCTTATAAGAACGTATAACCAATATAGGAAATAAATAAGATTATATAAGAAGTTATAAGAAACTGAAAAGAAGTTTCTGATAACTTATAATATAATAATATATTGTTCTTATGTTTTTATAAGGTCCTTGTATGTTCTTATGTGATCTTTTTGGATCATATGCGTTTGTTGGACATAAAAATTTCTTATACATACAAGATTTTTTACTAGGGAAGCTCACTCAGCATGGAGAGTGACGCGACCGTCCTTAGGCCTAACCACTTTCACGATTTCACTGTCATTTCCTCATTAGGCAACTGTTATCAGCTTTGGTCACTGCTCATACATCAATGCATTCGGTGGGTGAAACATGTCTGGGGCTGCGCAATTCGACCCCAGCTATGTTAGGTGCACGCACCGCTCGGTTTCACTGTTGATCACTTCCGCAACCACACACTTGCAGCCATGAGAGCGTGTAGTGCTATGCTTGGCCTGGCTTGACGTGGCCTGGCCGCTTGGCGGCGAAAGAAAATTGGCTTGGTGGCTCGCCGAGTTGGACGCAATTTGAGACTCACGGAGCGAGTAGATACGGTAAATAAAAACATTCTAAAAACTTCTCAGGTGTTCCTCAAGCTTCGAGTAATGTGACCTATTTAAAGCTTGAGTAATTCACATTCATCTTTAAGCTAACTGCGGCGGTAACTACGCACCCACCGGATCAATCAACCACCTCCCTTTCATTACCTGACCCCGCCTTCTGCACATGGTTATGGGCGGGAGTGTAACACATGGCGAAAAATAGACATATGACTGGTTCAACGAGCATGTAGCTTCTACCACGCTATCAGCTGGTCATTAAACAGAATATAGTGACGCAGCACAAAAAAATCAGTGTCATTTCCGAATGTCTGAAGAACACACCCTCAAACATCCTGAAACTGTAGAGAGTTTCCTGCAGAGCCACTCGATTTGATTGGCCAGGCAGTAAATCAAAGATACACTCACCAAAGCACTGTGTCACCCATGATAAGCCTGCAACTCCCCTTCAGTAATTGGGAAACAACCAGAAAGCCACAGGAATGTAACACTGGAACCTGAAACAGAAAACAGAATAGCAAAATGCAGGTATTAACACAATATACAAACTGCCTCAGTGAGTGACACTTAAATCTAGCTACAGATCTTTGGGCACCGTCTTTCTATTACAGATTATTGTGCGTGAGGACGTGCTGTCATTATCTTTCTAGCCCTGTAAACCTCTCCCAAGTCGAACGTCTCCGACGCTGGTTTCGCAAACTTCATAAAATCTGCCATTGCTCCATTATCAAGTTCTAGAGTAAGTGACAAGTTAAAATTTCAATGGTGGAGGCTCACAGGCATTAATAAGCACCTGCTTTGAACCCATCGGCTGTTGAGAAAACACTATGTCAACCGCTCCGAAACATAGGCTTCGTGCAGAAGAGAGATTGAAGTATGCTGCTGATTCAGTAGAACTACATCAAATTCATCAACCATTGCTTAGCCGATTCACTATGCGACTCATCGGGACGACGAGACTTAGGACTTGGCCAGGGCAATATGTTTGCTCTGTAAGAAGCAGATGAAGAGCAGTGAAGAGGAGCAAAACACAAATAGTGCTATGGACAACGGCAAGTCGAAGAAGTGATAGGACAAGCGCTACTTGCGGTTCTTCGACTTGTCCTCGTACTGACATTTGTGTATCACTATTGTTTAAGCAACTTGTCAAGCAGTTCAATTTAGTACCAGTGAAGCGGCTTGTCAGTGGCCTTGTCACTCAAGCAAGGAACATGCAGACAACAAACCACTTTGATGGTGATGACCACAACATTTTCATGTCATCTCACAAAAATCGCCCCAAAAATAAAAGCTGATCCTGCACTTATGTTGCAGAATGTATGCATCATCTGACGGCACAGTCTGGAGGGTCACACTGCAGTTCTCTTCGTGCGTTACACTCCCAGTTTCAATGCGGTGACCAATAAATATTTCGGTGATGAAAAAAAAAAAAAAAGGCATTGCTCTGAATATTTTGTTGTTTCCCTTATTTAACTTATCAAAACAAATTGCACATTAATTGGACTTCCAAGATAAACGTGTCACGCCGACTTATTAAGGGTAACAGCAATCCATTCCTTGTCAAATTAACTGAGGGCAATAAAGGAAGAAACAAGAAGGTCATGCGATAATTGTATCGGGGAGTGGCAACAGTCCCAGGAAGATCTGCTTCAGTTTTTGCAGTATCATCGATTTCCTCATTAGGCAACTGTTATCAGCTTTGGCTACTGCTCATGCATTACATTTTAGGGTGAAGCACACTGTACGATGGCGTGTTTGCTCTGTGACATGCCAACCTTATGCTGGGTTCCCAATTACCCCGAATACACAAAATTGCAAATAAAAGAAGCAGTTAGATCAATAGGTCACACCAATCTATGCGAAACGAGCAGTCTAGATCAGTGCATGCAGGGTGACTCCATGTGGGGCTGTATAGGAGCTTTACAACCACCCTAATAGCTTATTAAATCAAAGCCAATTATCCTCTGCTAGATATGTGAGCAGCATGGTCTTGGCAAACACTTCAAGCTCCTCACTAACCCCGCTTAAAAGTCCTGTAGTTGTACACACACTGCTTGCGTTTGCTTTGGCATGCGAACCCCCACATTTTCTCCCCACACTAAGCGGCAGAAACACTCTTCTTATTCTGCATGTGGCCGATTATTAAAAGCCTTTTGGCTTTTCAATCTTAGTAAATGCTTATACTGAAAAGGAACTTATTGCCTGATAAGGGCTACGAGAAAATTTTGAAGCGTGGCATATATGAAGTTTGCTAGATCTATGGCGGACAATATTTACCCTCTAAATCAAAGCAGCACCAAATGTGTGGGCCACGAACCCGTGACAACTTCAGAAGAGACTAATGACAAATGCATGAAGTATATGATAATTACAGAACTATCAGATACTATGACCCAGAAAGTTGAACAAGCTTACGTGGACAACAAGCTTATAAAAGAGATATAGAATGCCAAAGAATCAATAAATTTGACTGATCATTTCTGAAGCCCCAACTTGGTATCGATAGCATGCATCGATGCTTTCAATTATGCCTTGAGGTATGTGCTACAAAACACACTTGAGTGAAGCTCCCAATCATGCTCTTAAGTGGACAAAAGGCCCACTTCAAACAGCTTTCACAAATAAAACGGGAAAAAAAATGCCAGATAATAACGTTGCATGGTTTCCTCAAAATAAAACATATAAACCTGCACCACCTCTCAGGGCTAAGGAAACAGCCAAGGATGCACGAGAATAACGCACCTCATCCCAAAGTGAATGGAATGCCAAGGTGCAAGACTGAATGCAAAACACACCGCTCTTCCAAGCCCCCCCAATTAACACTGACTACAATTTCTTAGCCACCTTCCTCGTAAGAACTAAAATAGTGTAATTACATGTGGTGCATCGCCTTCAGGATTGCTTGATGATGTGCAACTCTGGGAGCTCTTCAAGATTAAAGTGAGCAGAAATTATTTTGCCTGGCCTGAGAATGTCTCACACTCTGAATCTTGTTCCGAATTAAGCAATAACATTCTAGCTAGCTACTGTGAGAGGAGAATGATTCAGACATTACCTATTGCTAGCGCCATTCTGAAAAAGACAGACTTGCACAGTCCGCCCACTGTCCATGTGGCACACCCATGAG
>JABSTQ010004753.1:0-27845 GCA_013358835.2 Ixodes persulcatus
ACAGGTGATTCAGATGTGCAGTACGTCATGGTGTTTGTGTTTGTTTCTGATGGGTAGTTGTGGGATGTATTTAGTAAGCCTTCAAATACCACAGAAATACATTTACTAAAAAAATCCAAACAAAATAAAAAAATTGCGCAGCCGCTTTTTAGGACACAAATGACATCTTGAGGGGGAAGGAATTATATTTTTGGTATATCTAAAAGCTTTTCTGATTAATATTACGCACTATATTTCAGGAGCCATGAGCTCTCGGTTTTTCACGTGGACTTCTGCGTGGTCCTGATAACTGACGTCAATCAAGCTCCTCAAGTCGTCGTGCGTGAACGAACTGCCAACTTCTATTTCACGCTTCTGACACACGGGGTAATCATTCAATAGGTGCGCTTAGTGCCACTAAATAAGCTACGCTTCAGAGTAACGACACTTGGCCATATTGTGTCTTAAAATCATGGTTGCCAGTTATCTGAAGCTTTATCAGAAATCACAGGAAACGCTTTTCCACGCTCCACAAATGTTTAAACAGTTCGTGACAGAGCAAAGCAATATTGCGTGACCTTCCTAACACCGAATCTAATGCTGAGGAAGTCGCACTTTTGAGTCATGACGATCGGCAGTTACGCCTGCTCTGCATACGAGCCAAAATGGCGGCGCCCTCAACAATGCCGGGGAACGGAGTGCCGATACTCTAAGCGAAGCTCATTTAGTGGCTCTAGGTGCGCTGAACAAGATCCTGGCTGCCTGCAAAATGTAGCTTTTCAATAGAGACTTTTAACGAACCATCAACTTAGTACCGTTACCGTACTACCGTTTCTGTGGGCCCGACTGCGCGTGCGCGGACCTCGTACCATTCAAATCATGCAAAATTTAATCTTACTATACCGGGGACCCGTACCGTGGTACCGGAGCTCGACTGAAGCATGCCCTGGTGACAAATGTCGACGGCAATAAATACCTTTCTACAAATGGTGGCCCCATAAAGTGGAATAATGGTAAAACTAAGGATCGGCATAAACTGGTTCCTGCAACTCAGGGACAACGTTTTTTGGCAATGCAGCCAAAGCTTTCGGCGTACTTGAGCTCGCGCACGCGAAGCACCGATCAGATCTATGTGCGTGCCCTCTTTATTTCTTCTGATATGCCATGAAAAGCTGCCCCCAGAGTGGGGAGCACCGGTATCATGCTTGCCACCGAAATGAAATTAATAATGAAATCAGCTCGGCTTTCTGCACAAGTGTAATGCTTTATTAGTTACACGGGCAGCCTTAACCTCCGCTAACTCACCGTAGTTTGCGGCCAATAACCGCGGTTAGACACAACTCTACCCACCACGCAAAAAGAAGCGAACGCAACTCAAGTCCCGACCAGGGCGCCCCTAGAGGCAGACATATCATTTTCTTCGGTAGGCCCCAGAGCCACTAAATGAGCTATACTCAATGTTACTGGAACAACTCAGTTGAGAAACTGCCATGGAGCCCGCTCTGAAAAAGTGGCGCCGATCCGTACTCGAGAACCGGGCTAATGTCGATCGCAACGCCGACATTTCTCCCGCAGCGGCCACTCAGGGAACTGCACGGCCGCTAGTATTGGTTCGGAAGTTTCGCATTCAATAGCGTCCGCCGTGACAGTTCTATTTTGGCTTTAATTGGCCATTTTGGCGACGAAACATGGAAGGGGTTTCAAGAATGGCGACCCCCAGCAGTCTCCCAAGCGGACGCGCCGCGAGTTACTAACGAAATTAGGACGTGCCCAAGTCGGGACGCGCTACCTGAAATCACCGGTTAGACATGGTTGTATAAAAACTATATCAATGGACCTCTTGGCGAATATGTGCTGCCACCTAGACACGCGAATCAGTTCGAGACTAGGTGACTGGAAAACAACGCGCGCCCAAGGCCTCTCCCACCCGTTCCACACCCAAAACGTCAGCTGCATCCTGTTCACCCATTGAGGCGATGTTACCTAGATATGGCTCCCCCAAGCTCACCTTTGTCCCCATCGTGCGTAATCTTCCGCCCCGAGGTCGACACAACGAAACCGCTCAAAGGTGAGAAATGCAAGATGGCGGATTGTTTGGAACTAGATACTCTCGAACCCAGGCGCATGAAATACTCCGTGCATGCGCACCGCGTATTTCTACAAAAGGTCCATTGTGCCGCAAAAGGTTGTAAACTGAAGATTTGAGAAAACGTCACGCGCCTGCTATTTTGTACAAACCTTCTATGAAAGTGCCTACAAAAAGAGGTTTTTCGTTGGCCTTTCCGCAAAAAAATATGCTTTCTAAACGCTCATGGGCCGTGTTCCAAACTTTACTCGAGGGTAAAGGTTTTGTACCTTGGCGTTCTAAAACCTACCCCCGTCCAGCGTTTTCCAATCTGTGTGGTCACGTGACACGACCCGCCGGAGTAACTCAGATCCATTTGGGTAAGATTTGAACACGGCCAAGATGACTACAGTAAAAAAAAAAAAGATTGTGCCGCCATCATGGCACCTCGTGCCTGAAAGTTTCGCTACTCTGGGAACATTCAGTAACTCTAGCATTGTTGTTGTTTGTTTATTTTAGGGTGAAGAGAAAGGGGAGAGCCAGGAGATATGTGGGCCTCCAGTCAGGGGCAAGTCGCTACCTGACATTTTGGGAGAAGGGTAAATTAATAAAAGAGGAAGAAGAAATAGTTATGTGCAAGTTTGAACATCCGATGCATTGTACTCCAAAAGCAAACGGGCTTGATTATTATTGGGCTTGTGAGAAAATGAGTCCACAGCGAGCAGGATGATAGCATCCGCTGTTATCGCAGTGCCGATCTGAGATGGCAAAGTTCGTCAGTGTACCGCGGAGGTTCCCATCTTGGCTCCGCACTATATCAGAATGTTGCTAACTTGCCGTGCTACCTGTTCACTAGCCTATGTGAATTTAAACTTTGAATACTTGTCCTAGATACGTCGTTTAAAGGTTTTTGTTTTGTGTCCGCGAACATCAGAATCGATCGGCGAGCTCCCTGTCCCGGAGATATTAAAGGAGAGCACGAAAGGCCTTTTCGACAATGGACCTTTTGTAGAAATACGCGGTGCGCATGCGCGGAGTATTTGATGCGCCTGGGTTCGAGAGTATCTAGTTCCAAACAATCCGCCATCTTGCATTTCTCGCCTTTGAGCGCCTTGGAGACCCTCGAGACTCAAGTTTTGATGTTGCGAACAAGGTGAACACGAGTCAACGTACTGACGACGCCCATTCTAGATTACGATGTGCACCGCAATCATGCCGGTGAACTGTGTAGCCTTCGGCTGTCGGAACTATTATCGCCCGGGTTGTGGAATGGACCTTTTGTAGAAACATCGGTTTGAGAGTAAATAGTTTCAGTACCCTCTCTCTCTTCCTTCTGGCCGAGCCAAGAGGGACGATGGTTTCTTTGTGTCGACTTCGGGGCGGAAGATTACGCACGATGGGGACAAAGGCGAGTTTGGGGGAGCCGTATCTAGATCACAGCGCCTCAATGGGTGAACAGAATGTAGCTGACGTTTTGGGTGTGAACGGGTGGGAGAGGGCTTGCGCACGCATTGTTTTCTCGCCACTTAGCCTCGAACCCAGTCGCGTGTCTAGGAGGCAGCACATATTCGCCAAGAGGTCCATTCCCCGCGTTCCAATGGGGCTCAAAAGCTCTTGGGCAGTGAAGAGGAGACGTCCAACTGCAGCGTAGGATCGCAGTAGCACTTTTCGGAGATCCTCGCGGGTTGGACACAAAAGTAGTGCATGGATTTTGTCTTCAGGATCACCATGCAGACGTTGGGCATCCGGGATCTGTCTTGCGGCGGTACATATGGGGACGCTTTGCCGTGTGCGGGCAGCCTGTTCGAAGTCTGTGAAGGAGTGATGCCTTTGAACGTGGGAGGTTGAGTGGGATGCTTCGAGGTGGTCTTCCTGTCGCTACTCGTGTGGGGGGTATTTTTTTTCGGATGGTATCCCGTATAAGTCGGTGTGCCTCATTAACGCTATCTAAAAGGAATGTATGGTCACCGTCATTATGGGCCCGCGCAGCAAGCTCGTCTGCTCTCTCGTTGCCGGGGATTCGAACATGGGATGGGATCCACTGCAGAGCCAAACTCCAGCCAAGGTCTTTCACCGTTGCAGCTGTTAATGCTACTCTATTTAAAAGTGAGGTGGCCCTCTCAAGACGTTGATGTTGTTGTAGTCAGCCTCTAGAATCCGTGAGTACCACAGATTTCGTTGGCGGGGTGATGTTTTTGAAGGACTCGAGCGCTGCCCAGACAGCAAAAAGTTCTGCAGTAGTCGATGGTGTCTCAAAGTTAAGCCTGCCAGACACTTCGAATTCTATTTCTGGAATAGTAATAGCAACAGTTGCTGTTTTCTTGACATCATTGACAGAAACGTCCGTGTATACGTGGATCCGAACACTGTAAGCTTCCTCCAGGAGTTCGATCGTGATCGATCGGGAAACTGACGTGGGAACGTTCGCCTTACGTTGGAAAATAGGTAGCATTTCCTGTATTAACAGGAACATTCTCTGTGAATGTGGGGGAGGAGGATGTAAATATTCCCCTGGTGCTCCGATCTCGTGCTGAAAATTGGATTCCAGCTGTCCGAGGTGAGAATTTGTACGGGCCAACAGGTGGAAATTAATATTGTCCACCACGGGAACACTGTTAATGCGAGCAATGTGACGCATTTCTCTCTCCTCCAGTCTTAACGATAGAGGCCATTCTTCTGCCGCAACAAGGGTCGGGGTGTTTGCTGAAGATGGTGGAAGTCCGAGGCAGCAACGCAGCGCCTTCCTGTGAAAAGTAACTCTAGTAGTAGCTATATAAAGCAACTTACATGTTTCAACTCGTCGCTAAAGGGTGGAGCTGCTATCGTATTTAGCTCGGTCTCGGCGGACGTCAGTGGCCCAGGTTTCAACGGCGAGTTTCCCAACTGAGTGTTCTAGTAACCTTGGCTACGCTTAAAATGTCGGCACTCTGTTCCCCGATATTGTTGTGGGCGCCGCCATCTTGGTGCTTGAGAGGAGCAGACGCAACTGCCGATCGTCATGATTCGAAATTGGGACTTCCCCAGCATCAAATTCGACGCTAGGAAGCTCGTTAAATATTGCTTTGCTTTTTTGCGAACTGTTTATACATTTGTGGAGGACGGAAAAGCGTTTCCTGTTATTTCAGATGAAGCTTTAGATAACTGGCAGCCATAATTATAAATAAAAAAATATGTAAGTGTTGTTCCTCGGAAGCGTAGCTTGTTTAGTGGCACTAGTAGGCCCTTTTTAGCCGCATCACTCAGATTACGTTCGCTCACGTTTTGCGCAACGGAAAAAAGCTTGCTGAATTCGTAAGAACATTAAATCCCGTCGTAATAATGACGGGTACACTATAGGCCCGCGAAATTCGTCGCCATTGTTTCCCGACGAGTAGGTGGCGACAACCGCTAGGTGACAGCGAACAACTAGAGAGCCTGTATTACGGAGACTTTCCAACTGATCGATCGAGATCAGGTGGTTTATCGGCCGCGTTTGCAATACGAGCTACAGGCGACGAAGGCGTCACTCGTCCGCGATCCGCGAGCGTCTCCTCCTTTCCGCCTGCTTTCCTCTTAGCCATGCGATAACGAAGCGCATGCGCACTTGCGACCAATCTCCGATGGAGGCGTCCGCCATTAAACTCCATATGCTCCCCATGGTTTGAGTGTGACCCTCTTCATACAATCTATAGGCTCTCTACGAACAATAGGCGACAGAGGCGACGCCGCCGGCGTGCTCCATTCCTCCTTATGTCATCACTCTAAGTATTGAAGCCGATTATAAATAAGAGCATTTTGTCTCGCTTATAGCCGTTTAGAAACAGTTCCGATAACGCGTCTTGCTGTCTTTAGGGCACACAAAAAAAAACAAAAAACACTACAGTCGCTGTGAAAGGTGAAGAGCGCAGTCGAAGCACCACCTCCACCGCGAGCTTTCTTACGCCGGTACGAGTCACGCATGCGCAGTCTGGTGCACGGTAAGGGTAGTACGGTAACGGTTTGCTAAAAGTCCTTAATAGAAACTGTCACCAAACCGTTACCGTATTCTGCGTACTGCGATACCGGAGCCTTTGAAGCATGATTTTAAGAGCGTGCCCGGGTTCTTCCGTGACCACGGTGCGCGCGCTTACAAGTTTGCTTCAAAGGATCCGATAGTGCGGTACGCGAAACACGGTAACGGTTTGCTAAACGTCCCAAATGATAAAGTTACTGTATTTCGTGATACTGTTTGGTGAATGCAGGAGCTGGTGGACCTGCATTTCGGCAGTCCCAGCGCCACACACGAGACAAGAACTAGAGGGGACAAAGGGAGAGCACTGGACGCTGATATATAAAAGTCTGCCGAGTAATTGACTTCACCTAGGCGTCGGCAGCCATCTTAGCCTCCTGTTCTTTTCTCTCGAATGTCGCACACTTTCTGCTATACTACTCACACAAAAGAAAAATTTTAAAAATTGCAACGCGTATTAAAAAAAAGATTGGCGCAAGTTAGGACGGAGTGTGACGTTGCGATTTTGCTACACGGTGCAGCACTGCACGGGCCGGAATTTCTAGGCCCGGCCCGAATCGGTCCGGTAGAGACACGGCCCGCGGGCCCGGCCCGAGCCCGACAGAATATTTAATTTCTAGGCCCGGCCTAACCCGGCCCGGTGGAGACACTGCCCGGCCCGAGCCCGGCAGGTTATAAACATGAACCCGAAAAAGTTTGCAGGCTTCAATCTAAAAACTGACTAAACAAAATATGAAAGATGTTTACGACTACCTGTAATGCCGAATTAGAGCCTAGCTCTTGAGGAGGAGGAGGAGGGGAGGGTACAGAGAGGACGGTATGCCCCTCCTCTCCTCCTCCCCCTCCCCTCCTCCTCTTCCCTCTACTCCTCCTTCCTCTCCTCCTCCTCCTCTCAATCTCCTCCCCTCCTCCTCCCTCCCTCCCCCTCCCTACACCTTTGTGACGTCACTGTGACCCTCGGGACGTCACTCGTGGTGTCATTATAGAAACGTCCCATAATGCAACGTGCGGTTACGCCGACGCCGACCTCGACGCCGACGCCGACGTCGCTCAAGCCGGAAACGGCGAAGAGCTGCGCTCAAAAAGCGCGCACTCTTCTTGTATGCTGGTGGAGTCCATAGGTTTTCTTTTATTCACTTGAAAGGCTTCCAAGTGAAAGACGTCTTTTTGTTATTTTTTTTCTTTTTTGAACCTCGCCGTCGTGACTTTGCACTTCGCGTGTTTGTTTTCATAGAACTTAAAAGATCAATGAGCACACTTTTTGTTATCAACAATTTAGAATTTTCGGCATACGACAGCCCAGGCACAGCCCGAGCCCGAAAAATGTTTTGTTCAAGCCCGAGTTCGCCCCGAAAATGCCTGCTACATGGCTCGAGCCCGGCCCGCGGGCCGGGGTCGGGCTCGGGCCTTCGGGTTAGCCCGGGCCCGTGCAGTGCTTGACTACACGGACGCGCACAAGCAGCTTGCTCCTGCTGCGAGCGGCGAGCCTTCTCGCGTGGCTTGTGCCGAGCCAACGAAAGCGGCTGGGATGGAACTTCCAGCGCACCAGCGGCGCCAAACGGCGCAGCGTCGAAGCTTGGGTTGTGCTGTGCGAGGGTCAAACACGTCAAAGTAGGACGCACACCCACGCGGCGCCCTACTCTCCACCCCGCAGGTTTTTCAATTTCCAGAGGCCCCCCCCCCCCCCTCCCCCCTCCAGAGCCTCAGCGTTGGAGGGAATGCCGTATTCTAACGTTCAAGGGTGAAAATGTTCGAACGCAGTAAATGATAAGGTAGTATTTTTGTTTCCCACAGAGGGTGTGCAATGAGGGGATAACGCTTGTAAAGCAGTGAAGGCTTCGAAGATTTTATTGCAATCATATGTGCGTCGAAGCGAACGTAAGTCACATATCATTATTCACAAAGCACCCTCGCGCTGTACCGCTACCCCGTGTGGAATAAATTTCTGAAAAACACAATCGGTGCAAATTACGATGCGTGGAATATATGCGTTTAGAGCACCGTGACCAGAATTACAGCGATCACGCTGATTAATATATCAAAGTTTTGATGTCGAACTGTAAGGAGTAAGTAATTTTGATCTCAATATACAGCTCAAAAGGAAGTTGATTAAAAGGAGCTGGTGGATCCACCTCACGAAACACCGCGTCGTCATTGATATTATCGTCTCTTCCAATGCTTCTCCATGATCAAAAGTATCGTCTGCTATTTTCTGCCATCGCTGCTGCGTTTTCTATTTGTCGTAGCCCAAGACGAAGTCCACTCCGCGTAGTATCCAGGTGATTATCCCGGCCGTTCCGAAATCGAGTCGCGGATTGTTTACTCGCGGTCTCAAGTGGTATTACCCGCTGACGTTGGAGGCAGGTTACTCGGGTAAGATTTGGAACATAGCCCACGTCTTTCGAATGTTTGGCCTTCAACATGCGCGCTCACTGCCTTCTGCCGCGCTAGCGCGCGACCGCTCGATGTGCACGAATGCCAAAGCCTTTCGAAGTTAAGGAAACCAGCGCTTGAGGCTGGACAAATGACGCTTCTTTCTGCCATTCTGATCTTTTCAGTCGCTATAAGGAGTATTCACTGGGCGCCATATTTGTGGGTGATGTCTAGAGCGCATGCTCTGAACGAGCCCACATTAATAGGCTACTAAGACCGGCAATCTTGAGGGTGCGGAATGGACGTTGCAAAAGAACTGTGGAAGCTCGCCATCAGCACGCGCTCAGCAGTCGTGCACACAGATATGGCCGCCAGATAATACTTCCTATAGATAAATATCTGAACTGGTTTCAACTGTGATAGATCTGAATGGCAAATAAAGTTACGAAGGGCATATTACGTTTATGTCACCATAGAAGGAGGGAAACACTTGAATTGCTGTAATGCTTCAACAGAAGTCGTTAGTTCGTCGCGGGAGGTCCGTCCGGAGGAAATATAGACAAATCGAAATGCAAGCCGTCTACTAGGTTGAAAACTGTCCGTAACTACACACTTTTGTAAAAAATAAGAATAGGTCAATTAGTGTGCGAATCCGGTTAGTTGTACATATCTAAACTCGTCGTACCGACAAGACAAATTTGAAACCAAATCGGCAAAATAAGCTTAATTAGAGACGGCTAGCTTTATCAAGTTGAATCTGCTCGATTGAAACTGTCTAAGAAACGCAGAAACCTCTAATGAATCTAGAGACCTACCGGCCACTGCCAACTTGGGAAACGGCTCATGTTCTCTCTTTCTGCTTCGGCTTGTTTTAGTCTTGGTTTTGCTCAGTAATTAGCGTCAGAAATTTGAATAAAATTAGCTGTTTTGGGGGTGAATAACTGATTAGGTTTCTGCATGCAAAAAACCTTAATTACCTAATGAGACGTGAATATAATAAAGAAATTGCAGATCTCAACCCGTAAACCCGACGAATCCTTAAAAAAATGAAGGGAGTGGCCTATTCTTAGCATCTCTGCCGCCAATTTGATTGCAGCGTTATCCAATAAAAAGGCCGAAGAAGGAATCATGAAGTAAGAAACATTAACAAGTAAGCCACGCTTTTCGTTTCTAAACGGCCAGCAACTACAGTTCATCTCGAGTGAAAGCAAAAATATGGAATTTCTTCAGTACAGGAACGAAATATGAAAAAAAAAAGAATATAAAAATACGACAAAGCCGTACTAGCGCTGCTAATGACGCAGGTGTTTTCGTATACTGTGGGAGTTCGGCTTTTGTTTTTTTAACAACGCAGTAATTACATTTTATTGCACGTGTGATCTCATGGTCGTTGAAATTGGGTTCAACTCCACCTGGAATCACGAATAACATCCGGCCCGTGTTTCTCCATTGAAACGATGAGAGCTTGTATGTAGTCACCCATTGTAGGATGTCCTAGAATATAACCTAAATGTTTTTTTGTTTTTTTGTTTTTTGGTAAACTGCAGTGCCAACTCATGTCAAGCAAAGTCCTACCATATTGATTTCTAGAAGAATCTAAAAGAAAGTTTAGTGACGACTCTCGTCCGCAAATTATGAATAACGAACAAAAAGAATTTTTGCAAGAAACTGCGATTAATTATACGTGTTATTGTTTAACAATAAAAAATTAATTTTATAAGTTATAAGAAAAGCAAATTAATAATAAATGAGCAGTTTATTCGGTTCTTATATAACATTTTTTTCTTGCTACTAACACAACCAAACACTAAATAATTAAAGGTATACACGTTGGGTAATATTAATATTGTTATTTTATTTCCATGTTATTGACACGTTAATTTCGGCACATCCGGAAACAGGTCCGCCCATTCCGGCAATAGTGTGCAAAACAGTAAACGAGCAAGTAGACCAATCTAAAGAGGTGAACAACAAATATGCACAACACAGGAAACAAACTAGAGCTAACATGCATAAAACAACCTTGAACAACGAAAAAAAGGAAAGATGTTTAAAAATGTGTGTAACGCGAAATTAGAGCGCAGCTGTTGAGGAGGAGAAGGGGTGCCCCTCCTCCTCCTCCTCCGTACAAGTCAGATACGTGTTGAGGTTACTTGACGTCAGTTTTCCCGCTAAATATAAAGGAAAACTGAATTTGTTCATGCGTAACGTGTCACAAAGTCATGTGACGTCATTTTTTCCGCTAAATTTACCGCGAAAATTGACGTCACGTGACCTCAACACCAATTAAATTTCCCCCTAAATTTAGCGGGACGGTTACGCCGACGCCGACGGCAACGACGACGACGCGAAATCCGGAAACGGGCGCCCAAGAGCTGCGCTCTAAAATGTAACTCAACTTACATTAACACGAGATCGAAAGCTTGTTTTTACTTTGAATGACCGCTATCACAAAGAATTTCTACGACGACAGTATGGTGGGTGAACTCAAAAACCTAAACATTACGCCAACAGTTTTTTTTTTTAATACAACGCTGTAGGACGTTCTGTGTAGAGGCACTGAGATTAGCGCAAAGCTTGTTAGATATTTTAGATTTTCTTTTACTGCAAAAGTGACAAAGAATAACAGTTTTTATAAATAAAACGACGGTAAGATGGCCTACGCAAGATACACAAACCTTCACTGGAGAAAATAAAAATTAGAAGACACATCTTGGAAAATTAATTTCAAGATATTACGTCATTTTTAGGTGCAAAGATACCAAACAGTGGCAACACACCATGACTCGAAATCGCAATACACTGAAGGCCGATCAGTTTTTTTCTAATCTAGACAGTAGACACTTACTTTGTTTTTACATTATATAAAACCACATTTCTCGGCACCCTGTAAACATGATAAATCTGCTTCTTTCCTGGTTATATATCACACACAAACATACTTCCACTTTATTTTCAAATTCAAACTCATAGCTCTATATTTTCAAACGAACACCCAAAAGGTGTCGCTAGAATAGCTGGAACAGTAGTACTGTCGTCCTGGGGACACGAGGTGCAGAAGAACGTGACTTACAAAAGCCAAATCATAGCCAAAAAAAAAAAAGACACGAAAATTTTAGGTTTAGCGCATTTCGAAAGCAGATGTTACCACTCCGAAGGGTATACGTTCATGCGGTTGGGCGCATATCAATCTTTGACTTGAATTACAATGAACTGTAGCATGACAACGCCCCGCCCAAGAATGGTTGAAATTTTGTGAAACCGTACGCCGACAGTGCCCTTCCCCCGGCATACGGTTAAACGCTTCGAATAAGATAGCTCATACTAGGTCATTAACGTGAATATTGCGAAGTAACAAAAATGATACCGATTCCTGAGGAACGGCATTTTGCAAAATTTGTACAGAACTGTAATCTTTATTAAGGCACGCGCCCTTCTTTGGTGTAAGTTTCCTAACAGTGATGAGAAAAAACCGCGGAACCGACCCTTCATAGTTCCTTCAATTCTACTTCTTATTATCCTGTATTGAAGGCTTTGCGGACATAAAAGAACTATTTTATCCTTTCGTTCTCTGATCCACTTTAAGCGCGAAAGAGAACGTGTTGCTCTCAGGGAAAGACTGCATCGTATCAGCTATAGTCACTGAATACTAAGAAACGCAGGGTGCGACGAATCCCGGGCACCTTATCGTCGTTTCGCAGCCAATGCGATTTAGATATTGACAAATAAAAACGTTAAAAAAATCCCAAAGCAAAAAAAAAAAACACGTTAACACTGTAAATCACATCTCTCATTTCTTAACGGTGGCTATAAAATCGGTAAATTCGGCTACTGCCTGCCACGTCTAGAAACAAATCCGCAAAATAGGAATCAATGTTCCCATTAAGGTTGAGAGAACCTTTGAATCCAGTGCATCCAGTTTTCACATTTTTTAATGTTCATATTTTGTTGTGAGATTATTCAGAGTGTACTAACTCTGAATAAGCCTTCAACCAGGGACGCCGAAAAAGGAAGTGAAACAAAACCAAAGGTCGAAATGACCGAGTTACTTTAGTTCCAATGGCCTGCATTTCTTGCGTAAATTCGGCATCCGATTTGATATCTGCAGCCGTCCCGAAGTAGCGCCCCGCAAGCAGGGTTGGGCAGAAATACTCAAAAATGTATTTGGAAATACAAATACTGGAATACATTAAAATAGTAGCTAAAATACTGATACTAAAATACATCTGTAAAAATGTATCGCGATACGTATCGGAAATACAATTTAAATAGAGGCAAAAAGTATTTGGAAATACAGATACAGGAATACATTCCAGGGAGGGCAGAAATACAAATTCAGAAATACTGATACTGCAATACATTTTCAAATTTGTTTGAGACGAAAACTGAGATGAAGTTTGAAGTGGAAGTTTTTGATCCCGAAATTACTTTCCTGTGGGCTTGGCACTTTGCCTTGAAGGTAGTGGTTTCGGACGACGAGAAGTCTTCAATGGACTCAGAAAAACGTTCCATCAAGAACTGACCGTGGTCCCTTCCCTGACATCTTGTCTTTCTTACGAGGGATGCGAAAATACTTCGACCTCTAAATAAATTATACGTCACCCTAAATCCCATGAATACGTCACCACGCTCCTTCTACATTGATCACATGAGGTCACGGTGGAATGAACTGGTATTTTTCATCTGTAGTTGTGGCCTTGAACATTAAACTTTACCACGCTGCTGTATGGAAGGACAATACGTACTTTTGTTGTGGGTTACCTGGTTGAAGATCGTGCAGGCAGTGTCATTTGGAATTTTTGAGAATAGTGGACAACCTGAAGCATCCTGGAACACATGTCTTATCTTCTATTACAATTGAAAAAAAAACGATACGGTAACATCACTGCAGTGAAGGTTCCTCCTGCCGACCCTCCGCCACCGGCGCATGGATTGCAGTCCTCAAGTTTCGCATCATCCAAACAGAGACCTCGTCATTTGCGACCTGATATTGCCTGCACAGGTGCGAGCTCTCCGAGAAACAGCGAGTTCGAGACGAGTCGCAGGTGTACGAAGTCTGAGTCGGCACAGCGAGGCCACGTCTAACCTCCTTCCTGGGTGTCGGATCACCAGAGCAGCGGGTCATGTTACGTCGGCTGATTACGTACCCTTGAGCCGTGCAATATTACGGGCGCAGCAGCAGACGCATTCGAATATGTGTTGAACTTCACAGCGTGAGTCATCCTACTATTTCAAGTCAACCACCGCCAGGTTCGTGCTGCAACGGACTGTTACTCAGCTTTGCCGGCTGGGTGTACTGTGTCCGCTAAGGCAAGATAGACGGTTAGCAGCGGGCATTGGATGCCAGCAAACAATGACTCAAGAAATCCCTACTTAAGGACCTGCGGCAGAAGATGCTCCGACTCCACTCCTGCCTCGCCACCTGATTCGAGTTCCCGACTACGCAACACTTCTCAGGAGAGGAGGCCGCACAGAAAAATAGTTTGGAGAACCGGAAGGAAATTTGGTGAGCATAGTAACAATAATCCAGCATCTCCTTGACCCTAGTGCCGTCAAAAGTTTTAAAACAAAATGCGTTCGGATTTTTTTTTTTCGGATTTGGGGGGGGGGGGGGGGGGGTATTTCTCAAAAAATGTAACGAAATACATTTCATCGTGATTGTATCGCGATACAAAGAAACGTTCAAAATGTATTTCGATACAGGAATACAGATACTGGCGAAAAAAATGTATCGCAATACAGAAATACAGATACAAAATGTATTTCTGAAATACTATCGCGATACATTTGTATCGCGATACTGCCCAACACTGCCCGCAAGCTACTGATCGGCCATTTGTTTTGCGCGATAAAGAGCACTACAAAGGCATTTTCGCGTGCAATTATCTCTTCCTTATTAGTGGCAGTGATAACGCTTTAAATACTCTCATTTCCAAGTCCTTAACGTTTGTCGTTTTGCCTTAGCCCACGTAATAATTATAATAATTCGTTACACAGCAGTTTTAATAAGTTAGCACAAACTTGCGTTAAAATTAAATCCCGTCAGCCTGCTGCTGTTTTTGTCTCCTACGTTGGCATTGTTATTAGCAATTGCATCTTATCTTTGTCGTTTTTATTAGCAATTCTAAGAACAGCAAGGCAAACTAAAAAATTAACCGCATTTTAGTTTTAAAATAATCAAAATGCCGCGATAGACAGCTCTGCTCCATACATTGCTTGGCCTTCCACTATAGTAAGCTGTGCACGCCGGCCCAGCGGCCTGCTGGAAAATGTCACGTGACCACAGCACACTCAAAATGGCCACCCTCTTAGAAGCGTGCTCCAGGAAGGAGCGGCGTCGAACAATCCGGTTTTTAGGGGCAGAGGGCGACCAGCCCGTAAATAAGCACTTCTTATAAGTCGTAAATGCAAAAGCATGAATGACGAATCGAACGCCGGTGAGTGCACCTTCCAGTTTTATGGTGCGGGTATTGAGGCGGCGCCATGTTCGTCGGCTCCAAGAAAAACACCCGTTCTCCCACCCCCCTCGGCCCTCGGGGCCTCCGGCGATCGCGGGCCACCGTGTTAACCTAAAGTCCCTGTATCTGGGAAAAGTGTGATGTGCGCGGCCTATACTCTGTTTCACCTTATGATGTACCGCAGGAAAGGCTACAAGCGCGAGCTCCTTGCTCTAGGGCACATCTTGGCGGCACAAGCTCTCGTGCGTAAGAGTAGCTCCCAACGCAATGAGCTCGCGCTTCTAGCCTTGTCTGCGGTACAACTATAAGGTGAAACGGAGTATAGAACCATCACCGGACTACAGATGTTTTCGCCATGACCTGGCTCCGCGTGCCACGAGATATACCGTCGACGGCCGGAGAAAAGGCACGAGCGGAAAAAGAACGTGGAAAGGGAGAAGAAGACGAGCGTTCCGAGGAGCTGGCTGACCGCTGAGTGCGTCCTGGTTCGACTAGGCCGGGAACTCAAGAATGCGCTTGCCTGGCCACCGTTGCCGCTGAGTGCGTCCTGGTTCGACTAGGCCGGGAACTCAAGAATGCGCTTGCCTGGCCACCGCTCCCGCTGAGTGCGTCCTGGTTCCACAAGGCCGGGAACTCAGGGACTCGTCAGCCTGCCCACCGCCCTCGCTGGGTTCGTCCCGGCTTCTGAAGACCCGGAACCCAAGACTCCGCCCGCTCAGCCATCTCCACCGTTGCAACGACAGAAGACTCAAAGACCCAACGTATGACGAACATTTTTCTATTGCCATTAAGAACTGTGGAAGCCGCGTGTGTAACGTCTATTGATATCGCTGTTCTAAATGTTTTTGTAGAACCTTCGCTAATACCGTTGCTGTAAATATTTTTCTTTATATCTTCTTTGTTTAAACCATTCTCAAAGCCAACGGTCTCGTTCTCATTATTTATGACGCGACATTCCCACGAACCTATGACAAATTGGCGTCCGCGACAGGACGAGACTGTTTGAGCATTGTTTAAAGAAACAACAATGAGTACCAAGGAATTAATTGGCCTGGGAGAGAAGTTGGGTTTGAGAGACGCTGAGCTGAGAGCCTGGGTAGAGGCGGAACAGGCACGTGCGGCGGAGATTGAAAAACACGCACGTGAGGAGCGTGCAGCTGAACGTGAGGCCAGCAGGATGCGCGCAGAGGCAGAGGAAAGTGCGCTACAGCTCCGTATAAGGCTGCAAGAGGCCAGTAATGTACAAGAAAGGTCTGCTGCAGGTGACAGACGAGCGGAAGAAAGTCCTTCTATGATCATTAACCCCCACAGGATGATCCCTCCATTCGATGAGAAACGAGATGACTTAGACGCGTATTTGAAGTGCTTCGAAAACATCTCCACTGGCTATAATTGGCCAAGAGAAAAGTGGGCTACGGCATTTAGTACGTGCCTCGGTGGGGAAGCTCTGAAGGTGTTCGGCCGGCTGTCCCCGGAAGATTCCATGGATTTTGAGAAAACAAAGCTGGCGTTGTTGCGGCGGTTTCGTTTCACAGCGGAGGGATACCGTGAAAAATTCCGCGAGAGTAAGCCCCAGGAGGATGAAACTGGAAAACAGTACGCTGCCAGAATTTCTAGTCTTTTTGACCGCTGGGTGGAGACGTCCGGCACTGCAGCTAACTTTAAAGATCTACGGGATCTAGTAGTTGCCGAACAGTTTCTTAACAACTGCCACAGCCGGCTAGCTCTGTTTCTCCGAGAGAGGAAGTGCAAGACGCTCAGCGAGATGGCAGAAGTGGCGGACGGCTTTCTCGAAGCACAGCGAGAGAGAAACCTACTTGTATTCCGTGAAAAGCAAGAGGCGGGGGACACGAAAGCGAAGGGCGGTAATTCCTTCAACAAACCTCAGATTAAATGTTTCGTCTGTAATAAGACTGGGCATAAAGCATCAGACTGCCGCTTGACAACACAGGAACTCTTCTGCGTGCACTGTCGTCGCAAGGGGCATGACTTGAAATCGTGCAGATGGAAAGACGGCGGCCAGAATGTGTCTTTCAGTTGTATAGCTCGTCAAGACGTGAAGAACAAGTCGCGGCAGGCTTTGGAACATGAACCGGAGAAACAAGGTGAAGGGAACAAGGATCCCAACGTGGTCCAAGAAAGGTCGACGGCACATTATGACATGCCCGTCTTGGAAGGGGCACTGTTCGGCCAGACTGTCTCGGTATTACGAGACACAGGGAGCAACACCTTAGTTGTACGTCGCTCACTTGTCCCTGAGGTAGCATTTATGGGGACTACCGCCACACTCATGTTGGTGGATGGCCACAGCGTCAAGGTTCTGGAAGCGGAAGTTGACATCGCCTCCCCCTATTTCGCCGGGACCGCTATTGTAAAGTGCCTGGAGGATCCTCTTTACGATGTTATAATCGGAAATGTTCCCGGTTCACGCGAAGTCTCCTCCCCTGACTCGGAGTGGAAGAGATTGTTGCAGGTTCCGGATCCTCCTGCAAGCGGAACAATGAATGAGGAAAAACCGAAACATCACGCATCCACTTCGATCCTGGCCGGAGCAAGTTTTACTGGGCAAAGCAGAAAAGCGGCCACCGTCGACATTGGCTCCATGCAGGTGACCACGAAGAAACCCGTGCTCGCCGAGCGGGTGCTGGGCGCCGTCCAGTGGTTCAACGTAAAGGACGGCTACGGCTTCATCAACCGCAACGACACGAGGGAAGACATCTTCGTCCACCAGTCCGCGATCACGCGGAGAAACCCGCAGAAGTTCATGCGCAGCCTTTATGAAGGTGAGACCGTCGAGTTTGACGTCGTCATAGGCGAGAAGGGCCGCGATGCCGCCAATGTGACAGGTCCCGACGGCGAACCCGTGCCGGGCACCCCTTACGCCGCGGACAGCGGACTCTTCAGAGGTCGCTGGTTCCCGAGACGGAGTCAACGCCGACCGATGCCCAACCTGCGCCGCGGTGTGCAGGACTCGGACGACTTTCATGACGTTGTGCTCGTGCCGGACTCGCCGCAGCCGCAACCGCCACCGCAGAGATGGCTGCAGCCTAGGAGACCCTTTCCACGACGCTACTACCGACGTTCCAGGGGTATGACCAGAAGATCGCTACCCACCGAAGACATAAGACCCCAATTCCAGTTTGAAGAGGAGGACGAATACGAGGACACCCGAGTCCAGCGTAGACCACATCGACGCTCCTACGGGAGGTACTTGCGCAGACGCGGCGGAAGGTCCAGGAGTGATCCAGAGGGGTTCGACGTCGAGCAGGAGCCCAGGAACGCACCGGGTTTGAGGCGCAAGCCGAGGCCTAGATCGAGGCCAGCGTCGCCTTCGAGGGCGTCCGCCGGACGCGACCACGAGTTGAGCAGCGAACGCTCTTCGGCAGAAAAGGTTAGAAGCGCTCCTAAAAAAGACGAAAAAAAAGAAGAGCTCGATGCGTCCGCAAAGAGAAGGGCTAATCCAAAGCATTTCTTGGAGAAGAAAGAAATTTGCGAGGAAAAGTCCCCGCCGCAGACCGAGGAGTCGGTCAGCCATCTGTGAAGGAAGCGACCTTGCAGCGGCCGAATGATCCATACCACGATTTTGACATGGAAATTAAGAATGAACTAACCTCTCTTGCTCGTGTTTTGGCCCGCATTCTGTGCGTATTTGGTTTGGCTACCAATCGTGTCTTAGAGGTGTGAAAAATTGAAAGGAGGTTTCGCGTCAAGTGAAAGTTCTGCGACGAGTAACTTGAGCACAATTATTGGTATCTTGAAATGAGGATGTACGCTGGGAAGGACGGTGGAGCCTTGCCTTGGAAGAATATTGCTCTCGTGTTGAACGTATCGGGGGTTCGGAAAATGTGGGGGCAGACTACATGAGCCGTTTGCTGTGAAATGTCGTGTGAGCAACTTTTGTTTTCTTTCAGTTGTGTGCTTTCCTTTCTGTCTTTCTCTTGAACTTTTTGAGTTTTTTTTTTTTATTGTATTGAATGCATTTCTCTACGCGGGAAGTCCGCGCACGTTGCTTAGTTTTTTTTTTAATCAAAAGAAAACTGGAAATAAGGGACTCTTGTGATGTGCGCGGCCTAGAACCATCACCGGACTACAGATGTTTTCGCCATGACGTGACTCCGCGTGCCACGAGATATACCGTCGACGGCCGGAGAAAAGGCACGAGCGGAAAAAGAACGTGGAAAGGAAGAAGAAGACGAGCGGTCCGAGGAGCTGGCTGACCGCTGAGTGCGTCCTGGTTCGACTAGGCCGGGAACGCAAGAATGCGCTTGCCTGGCCACCGTTGCCGCTGAGTGCGTCCTGGTTCGACTAGGCCGGGAACTCAAGAATGCGCTTGCCTGGCCACCGCTCCCGCTGAGTGCGTCCTGGTTCCAGAAGGCCGGGAACTCAGGGACTCGTCAGCCTGCCCACCGCCCTCGCTGGGTTCGTCCCGGCTTCTGAAGACCCGGAACCCAAGACTCCGCCCGCTCAGCCATCTCCACCGTTGCAACGACAGAAGACTCAAAGACCCAACGTATGACGAACATTTTTCTATTGCCATTAAGAACTGTGGAAGCCGCGTGTGTAACGTCTATTGATATCGCTGTTCTAAATATTTTTGTAGAACCTTCGCTAATACCGTTGCTGTAAATATTTTTCTTTATCATCTTCTTTGTTTAAACAATTCTCAAAGCCAACGGTCTCGTTCTCATTATTTATGACACGACATTCCCACGAACCTATGACCAGCCCGTAAATAAGCACTTCTTATAAGTCGTAAATGCAAAAGCATGAATGACGAATCGAACGCCGGTGAGTGCACCTTCCAGTTTTGTGGTGCGGGTATTGAGGCGGCGCCATGTTCGTCGGCTCCAAGAAAAGCACCCGTTCCCCCACCCCCCTCGGCCCTCGGGGCCTCCGGCGATCGCGGGCCACCGTGTTAACCTAAAGTCCCTGTATCTGGGAAAAGTGGCGCATTCTCTTCCCTCCTCCTCCAAAGACCCTCCTTACCCCACCTCTAACTTTCGGTTTGCGACGGAGGTGCCATCTGGAATTTCCCAAGCGCCTCGACGTCTCAGTCAGCTGGAGCGGGCGAGTTGCCGATCGTGTGGACTTTTCTTGTCATTTAAGTGTGGCAATAACATCATTTAGAGCCCGCATTCACATTCGACCGTCCCGAAGCCGCTCTAGATCTGTTCGTCCAACCTTGGATCCTAAAAATGCTTGGAATAATCATCCCAATCGTCCCTACCGAGTTGTATTAGGTCAGTGTCTCGTGAGTGCGTGAGTGTTCGGCTTCACAGGAATTGCGAGTCGTTTTAAATCATCATATCGAACCGCCGATTTGCGATTATATTCTCCACGATTTCAAATGATTCACTAATGTTCAATATGTGTCCTTGTCGAGCTTTCGGGAGAGTTTGGCCTACGGGCGCTAAAAACAATTTGGCGGCCTAGAAAGCAAGATCCTATTTTCTTTTTAATCGGGGAAGCGTTGATGTGGATGACGCTAACCTAGCATTTTCAAGCTGACTGCAGTACAAGTAATGATAGAAATCGCGTCGTATTTCTGTGCGTGTGTATTATGTGCATACTGTGAAAATTTGCGACACCGCGGGCCTGTCGGTACGGGCTACAGGGCTACGCGGTGCCGCCACTCTTCCGAGCGTAATAAAAACTATTTTTGTTATTTTATTTGATGAAACTATTTTTAGAATTGAAAACTCCGTTTTCGTTTAGTTTTGCTACTCCGTAATTTTATCAGTGTCTGTATCTCTTTTGTTATTCGTTCATACTAAAAAAAAATGAATCCAGGTTTACGATTAACTCTGCTCTTAAAGTCCTGGGCCAGCGTCCTAGGGCTACAAACCTGGTGCAGACTTGGGAACCAGCGCTCGGGATCAACACCTAATCGAGTGCTTACGAATTTTACTTTAATACAATTTTAATGTCGACCTGAAAGTTCTCTATTCAGCATGTCAATATTCATACATATTAATTCTTGTCGATGCACATACGGCCTCTGGAGTCCACATCAAATCTAAGAAAAGAGTGAAGCAATTGCGGGTTATTTCAGTGAAAGGTAATGAGGCAAAAAATAATTCAAATCTCATCCAGAGAAGAATGCAAAACAATCGAATGCGAGATCTCCATGAAAATACACAAGCACGGGTGATGTTAAAAAGAGAAATATCAGTCACAATTTTATTTATTTCACAACTGCCAGCCAAGTAAAACGCCATGGCAGGAGTATGCACTACAAGTAGAACACATGCTGAGTACACATCAAAATAGATCACAGAATGAAAAAAGAAGATAAACGACACGGAGACACACCATACACCATCAAAATGCTTTTTTAAGACTTCACAAATGTGCACATTGTTTTACTGACAGGTGTAGCTACTTTTACATGCCATAAAATACTTCTGAAGCCTTTACATCTTCTAATGCTGTTACTGGTATGGTACACCTGAAGACAATAAATTGTACCAACCCCATGGGGTTAAACATCGAGGTGCTTGATGAGACAGGTCTGCAGGTATGCGACGTCAGATGCATACTCAAGATAAGGATGCACGAGTTTGTTATATGCTTCAAGTTTGACTCACCTTGCATGCTAAAGAATTCATCATCTTGGGCATTATGTTTGACACGAACTTGAAGTCCTGGAGATGCCAATGAAATGTGCTTTCTACAGGCAAAAGCTACCCCAATTCCCCAGTACCACATTGAAACCATGGGAACCAAAAGAAAGATGAATCCTAAAAGCTTTCTCGAGGATGTCTTTACTTCATGCACTCCTCTTCATAGTGGACTTTTCGAGACACTTAAGTTGATCTGCAACGAGAAAGCGCTTAAGTCCAAATTTTAAATTGTTCTCTTCACGTTGCAACCGATACTCCTGTCGTCGCGCCAATATCAGTCTTGCATGCATTAAATATAGTTGTCTTTGTAGCTTTGTTATTCATCCGTACACCAGAAAGACTGGCATTCTGATTATACGGCCTGATGCCAAGTGTAAACAGTGTGCCTGAAAAAGAAAAAAGATTAATATCTAGTCTTGTTCAGTGGCTAACAGTGAGACAATAAGATCGGATGCAAGTAACAGTGTGTAACTGTCTGCACTCTGCCAGGAAATAAACAGCAGTCGAAAATGAAAACTCATCAGCTGTTGCTGTGGCAATCTGTCCAGGAGGAGCAAGGGCCTGCAGGGCGCTGCTCAGACCTTGTTCAGGTAGCCATGGGATGGTACACACGTCTAGAATAAAGAAATGAAGAGACGACAGTCGTTGTAGGTGTGCCTCGGTCGACCTGGAAACAGTACCATTGTGCTAAAGTCACCAGCAGCTTGGGGGGGGGGGGGGGGGGGGTGGTTGCCGAACCAGGCAACTCTAGGGAAGCTGGGAAAGTTAGGTTCTGTGCAACACCGCTTGGACCTTGCTGGGGGCCCTCCGGAGGACACACACTCCTAGAATGGACAGATATGTCACTAATGGTAGGTGTGCCTTGGTCGACCACTAAACAGTATCGGACGGCCACAGCTGCAGTTGCTGCAGCAGTCTGTTCTGGGGATGTTTCAGTACTGTGGACATTGCCTTGTGGTGTACTATTCAGGTTTTGCTGGGGGTGCCTCGGTAACTTTAGGGAGCCAACCAAAACAAATGAATGGAACTGCATCTTGCAAAGGAGTCATGCAAAATCAGCAGTTTGTGCATCGAATTTGTATTGTAAAACAGATAACGTGTTTTACTGAAGAAAAAAATGGTTTGTGAGATGTTGTAAATACCACTTACATTTCCAGTTCCCTTGCAGTGGTGGTTTATCCTCTTGGTTGAAGGTAACGAAAAAAGAAATGTTTGGAAGAGAATCCTTCCTCTATTACAAACAAATACCTCCTACTTGCGTAACAATACCAACAATTTATAGGAAGACGTTTCGTCTCCTATGCGGGAGACATCATCAGTGCAGCTATTTTTCGCTCTCCTTTTTTTTTCGCATGATTAGTTTTTTTAATTGGTCGATCCTGAAGTGGTCCTGTAATAGATTGAAGAGATCGGATTTTAGTCGAGAGCACATCATATAACGCCACCTCAAACTCCCGTTTCTGCAGATCCTAGGTTAGCCTGCCAAAGACCTGCACGTAAAGTTTGCGCTGTCAAAGCTGCTCCCGCGAGGGTGGGGCTGATGTGAAATATTTTATTTGCTCGCGTTTTTGTTTCCATAAGACTGCGAGCGAAGGAGACCCTATTGACAGTACGACAGCGAACGCACTTTGAGCAGGCCAAGCACACACGCTCGTCCAGTAAGAGCGTCGTCAGAGAAAACATACTCGTGCTTGTCGCACTGGCTGCGCTCGCACTTATATTGAAACGGAGTACAGATACATCCACATGCTCGAGTCCGCAGCCGCTGCAGCGTTGCAAGCTATGTGTGCGAAACAAAGTATGGTACGCGAGCACGTACGCAACACTGGACGAGAGCGCGTAGTCCGCACGCACCCGTAATTGGGAGCGACGCCGATGCCACAAGCACGAGCAGGAGCAGTTGCGTTTGAGAGAGTTTCACTTTGTTGCGACTGCGAGAAAGCAGGACATCCATACTTCTTTTGTCGCATGCCAAGCAATTCATTGAATTGGATTCCACGCTTCATACGAAGCACAGATGTGACGGTCACTCACTTTCGTTTCTCGACGCAACGCAGTTAAACGCTCTCAAACGCAACCGTGCGTAGGGGCCTTTACTTCCACGGCACAGGCGTCCGTGTATGCCAGGTGGGCAATGTTATGCTCGCTATTACATCGCTCGCCTTTACGGTGGAATAGAGTGCATAACTCGCTCTAAACAGCTGTCTTCTTGCTTGCAGGTGAGCTTTCTACAGAGCACTCACCTCGCATAACTTTGCGGCTCCCGTCGGGTTGAAATCTTTTCGACCGATTCGGTGAAGCAAGATCTTCCTCCGAGGTTCATTTTACGTTCCAAAGGGAACAATGAAAAGCTTTCGGCCGACGTTTCTACAGACGCAGCAGCCCGTCAGCTGCGGCGTAGCAACATCTTGGGAAATTCATGGCGACCGGAAGTCTAAAACCGAAAGCCAGATGTCACGTGACGACCGGCCAATAGTGCTCGCGGCGGTTAGTTCAAAGAATAGCGCCACCTTTCCCAAAATAGAGGAGCTTTATGTTAACCGTGTTCCTTCCATGGCGCAGGGCCGCAGCGCCATGGAGTGGCGTTCCTTGCAACTAGGACGCGCGGCCAGGCAAGGGGAGTTTATTCTGCGTTTCGCTGCTCAGACTACAGGCTTCGCTCTACTGGGGCAGGGGACTTAAATAGCCGTTTGGCGTGGCTTCAAGAGCTGATAACGCCGGTTCGCTTCATGAGACAGTTAATGCTTTCGCGTTAATATTTTTTTGCAGGACGTCGAAGCAGTACGGAGGAGCCTGTATCTTACTTCGTCAGGACCACGAGTGGTACAAAACTTCTTTAAGCTCAGTGCCATGTCTGAAGAACGTACTTCGCTCCGGTTGAGCTCAGACCTCGACGACGTCGCGGTCAATATCAGAAGCTGTCTTTACACGAAAACAGCGGTGTCCCTTTTAATGAAATGGCTAAAAAATTTAACATTAGTCATGGCTCGGTGCACTAGATGATTCACGATATTCTGCTTTACCATGAAGTATCCGCCAGATGGGTACTAAGGCAATTTATACCGGACATTAGGGAGCCCCGTGTGGAGCCGTGCAAGACGTTGCTCCGACGTTATGAAGCAGAGGAAGACTACTTTCTTCAACGCATTGCTTCTTGGGACGAATGTTTAATCCGCTTTGCCCAGCCAGACACCAAGCGAGCAAGCAACGAGTGGAGGCACACTTCGTCTCCGATACCAACGAAGTTCCGGGCAGTTCCGAAGTAAGGCAAATTTAGGCTCACGGTCTTCTTTACCATGAAGGACCAATAGTCAAAGGGTACATACCAGAGAGTTTAGTGTTAACAGCACGTGGTATTCTGACCTGTTTGAGACAACTTGAACTTTGTGATCAGGTCAAAGCGCCGTGGTTTGCCGACCTTTGGCGTGTTGCTGCAGCACGACAATGGGTGCGCTCACACGGCACGTGCGACAGTGGAAACGAAAATCAAGGGTCTACGTTTTCAGTTCATGCCGCATCCGCCATACTCAATGGAGCAGGCACCGAACGATTTTAATTTGTTCTGTCCACTCAAAAAAGTTATCGGAAAACTAAAGTTCCGTACGGGGAATGAGCAAAGAGCGTCAGTGCATCTTTGGGTATGGAGGCGTTAGCAAGATGTTTTCTTCAGCCACATCCTCGTGTTGCTGAAGCGCTGGCGCACATGCGTTAAACGCGTTGGAGACTATGTTGAAAGAGCCGCAAATTTATTTTAATCCTGTTCATATTTTAGTAATTTCTGTCCGTTCCACAAATGTATATAATTTATTTAAATGGTCAATACACGGCCAATGTTTAAGTTACAGAGGCAATGTTGGCGTTCGTCTCGGCCGCCGCTCCCGAATCGTCTCGCTCCGTGTAGGTTTGTGCGTGGTCGACTTCGTGTCCTTCCTCTCCCGGCGCCTCCTCGCGGCCCATGACTCGGCCGGCCGAAAAGAAAGCGGTGGTCTCTAAACAGCAGGCCTAATGTTGGCCCCCGCTGCTTTACGGGGTCTTTCGAGAATGTCATGTGGGGGACATCTTGGTGGAAAGGAACGCGCCCTCCGCTATGCTTGACGGCCGGACCACCACACTGTTGGTGTGTTGATAAAAATATATAGCGTTTACTTCTTGACTTTGCCTCGTACAACACTCGTGAAACGATTTTCTTCTTTTTTTTTACAATTATGCTGTCATTTTGAGTTTTTTAGTTGTATGGTCTTTTTTTATCTTCAGGTGATCTATCGAGTCACACTGTTTTTTTTCTCTTTTCAGTTAATTGCTCGGTTTTACATAAAAACGATGTCCCTAAACAGTTTTATCTAAAAAAAGGTTAGGGACTTTCGCTCGAATGCTTTTTACATTCTAGTAACCTCCGTTCGTGACAAAAGAAACCACTCTGCGTTTTACATTACAACATTTGTATGAGGGTAATGCCTAACCCTGCCACCGACGAGAGAGGCCAGAGCGAACCGTTTAGTTGGTAAGTTAACTAAAACATAATCGAATAAATAACTTCAAATTAAAATCCCGGTCACAATGCATGCCACGTCAGGTTTAGATTAAAAAGAAAATACAAGTATATTTCGAAAAGCAAATTTTCCGGCTTTGTTGGCATTGCACGTGGCAATTCAGGTTGGGTGACCTTAGGCAGATGAAAAAAACAAAGTTCTCTCCGAATGGACTTTCAACGACAATTTTAATTGGTTTTTCCTGGAATTAGAATTCCCGAACAATACCAGCATTGAGTGGCATCCGGTTCTGGTACGTAGTGCATAGGGCCTATATAAATCTTGTCGGAAGGTATAGACAAGGTCCAATTAAAGCATTACGATTGATTGCTTTTCCTCGTGTGAGAGTAAAGAACAAGTGTGTCGTTTCGACGTTGGAAAATATTTCTGCTTACAGGCCGTTCAATCTTTTTTTTTTTTTAATCTGTGTGTGTGTGTGTGTTTTTTTTTTCCACAATGCGACAGAAGAGGTTGAATTAAGCCGAATTGGAGGCCCTTCCGGTGTTTATGACAGTTCGCTATTAAGCAGCAGCTATATAAGTAGTCCCTGCTAACTCCAGTATCAGAGCTCACTTCTAGTTTGCAAAGAGAAATCCGCACAAGGAAGTCATCAGAATATTCTTGTATTCTCAAAACCATTTCATTTATATTCGCTCTTGCATGCCATAGCTATAAATATTTTACTTCTATTGCCACTTTTTACTTCGATTATGTGTTCCGTTTTATTACAACCGTAGAATCTAAACGGATTTTTTTATTTTCATTAACGGTTCTCCGTTGCAATTCAGCTGGCTACAAGTGACGTGGGCATACAGTTCACTTCAACTGAACGGCATGTGTGAGTCACAGTTCGTACTGTGACTCAGCCCTCAGCCAAAGCAATTCCATATTAAAGTTCCTGTTGTTGCTGATTTTTTTTTTTTTATTCTCGTTCGCCTAAAACAACGCTTTGCATAAACAAACTCAAGTTTACTAACGAACCGGAGAGCTCCCCTGTGGTACACCGCCAGCGCCATGCACTCGCGATGTGGGTGGGAAAGAAGCATCAACAATTACCATTTGAATGTGGTGTTGTCGGTGTCAGTATGAGTCGCCGTGCTCCTTTTTCGCGTTGGAATTGTTGATTTTATAAATTACTAGTAATAATATTATTATTATAGTTAACTATTAAAGAACTTAATTTTCCATGTCGATACTTAAATGGAGGAAACAAAGGAAAAAAGCTGTGAGAACAACTTGACAGAGCCCCTTGCTCCCTTCTAGTGGCATATACAGAAGACAAAACAAGCAACAGCGAACAACACAGAGAAAAACCGACATTACAAAGTAAAATACAAAAGTCAAATAGGTCTCATAAATCGATTCATTCGTTTTCGCTCCACATTAGTTCAGTTCGCAATTCCTGAATTGCAATAGAAATAATATCAATGTTATTTTTTATTATGCTGTTCAATATAGTAGGAAGAGTGTATTTGAGTGATTGCATTGAATAGTTATTATGACACAATGGCACAGTCCAATGTTCCGCCGACCGAGTTGGGTTGGAAGTTGCATGTTCTTTTAGCTCCGCAAGATTTACTAAACTATCCCCATTTCTTTTATTTTCTAACTTGAAACTGATCACGAGTCTGTACTTATACATTTTGTAAACAGGTAGTATATTATTTATTTATGAACAGTTCCTAGGTGCTAGAGTCGTAAGAAGCATCTCAATGAGACGTACATATCATATACTTTAGTGGCCTGAGCGAAATTAACGCCGCTCGTTACACCGCAAAACATTGCGTAAATAATGTGACGTACGGCGATTCATACGCATGCCTCATCGAA
>JABSTQ010004754.1:0-24649 GCA_013358835.2 Ixodes persulcatus
TTTTGCTACAATTTTGGGAATCAGTTGGCGACCGAGAGGAATGGCATGGTTTCCATCGAACAGCTGTTGTCTCCGCTCGCGCAACTGCAAGCCTGCCGAAGTGGCCCTTACGTGCATGCGAACATGATTGCACTACAGAGGCACCAGCCGGGACGCTTGCAATCCATTACTTTTGCTTATTTTAGACGGAAATCTGGCACGTCGGGAACCAGTAAAATGGTGGCAAGCGGTTTTTTGGAATTGCTCAGCAATCCCTACTGCACTATACACTTGTGAGATGTCTCAGCAGTAAAAACACAAGTAGCGAGTTCCGTCACAACACGTCACATCAGAACACAACACAACACAAAGTGTTCTTCGTTTGTACAGCACTTAAAACAAATATTTGTATTTTTCTAAGAATATCTGCTCCAAAGGCCTCTTTTGCTGCTTCGAAACACTGTCTTGGCTGCTCCAAAAGCCATTTTTGCTGCTCAAAACAACTGTTTTGGTTGCTCCAAAGGCCACATTTGCTGCTCCAAAACACTGTTTTGGCTGCTCTGAAAGGTGCTCCAAAATGGCTTAGAGGTCAATCACATCACTGCAAAGGGGACATTTTGGCACGACTTGTTCGCTGTTGACTAACCGGCTCTTCCGAGTTAATTTTGCACTCTTCTCATTGTGTCTTAGCGATACATGAGAAAGATGTAGAAGAGTGTCCTGCAGACGAATATTCTCCCGAAGCTCTTCGTTCAGTATGAGGTGGCAGGAGGTGATCAAGGGATGGAAGTTGGCTTCCTGCAAGGAAACAGCATGGGACAGGTTGGTAATAAGTCAAGTTAAAAACATTTTTTATCGCTAGTTGGATAACATTCATCCAGAAATTCACCCAAGATTTTCTGTCCGGGAAGAGAGTTATAAAATAAAAAAGGAAGATCCATTGGTGGATCCTTAGGGAATGCATTGGCATGACATCTGGGAAATGCCACAAACGTCCCCGCGTGGGAAATGCTAATGCTGACCCTCTTCCCTTTTTTGTTTTGGCTTTCTCTGTTGGTTCCTCTATTTTTGCTGCCTCTTTTTGGCTTAGTTACGGGATCAGTGTTAGCGTTTCCCAAAGGGGGACGTGTGTGGCGTTTCCAGAGGGTCATGCTAATGCATTCCCTAAGGATCCACCAATCAGGGGCGGATTTAGAGGGGGGGTCCGGATGTCCTGACCCACCTCTTGATTTCTGCGTGTGTAAAATTTAGGGCGTGAAACGAGGGAGAAGGGGAGAGGTTTCCTAAACAAATGGTACGCTGACCAACACCTGACCCCCCCCTCAGGAAATTCCTGCATCCGCCCCTGCCACCAATGCATACCTGCCAAGTCTCCCGTATTACCTGGGAGACTCCTGAATTTTGAGCAATGTGTACGGTTGTATCATTCACAGAAAAATCTCCCATAAAACGCAAATAACCCCCCCTCCCCACACTTAAACAAGGAGTCTTTGCGGTTGCAACAAACGATGCAATGATAACAAGGCCCAGCTATATCTCGCTAGCATGAGCAGTGCAATATAAATGTAGGTAATGAAGTTGCCTTCATGTAAATTTGTTGTCAATATTTATTTTTAAAAACTGTAACCCCCCTCTCTCCCCCCCCCCCTCCCCCCACCCGGCTTAAAACGTTTCCCGGATTTGGTTTCTCCAAACTTGGCAGGTATACCAATCGATCTTCCTCTAATTTTTTTTTTTTTTTTTTTTTTTGTGAAGCGGGTTTGTTTTAGTCTCTGTCGCACGCAGATCTGCATCGGCTAGCTAGGCGCTGCTACCGCTCCTGTCTAGGGTGCCTACATGTTTCCGCTCACCCTACTCCTGTCTCGTTCGCCCGTCTTACACTCTTAGCAGCAGCAACCGCTGCTTTCGCTGTTCACCGGTTTCTTGAGCACACATTGGCTTCTGCCCCGTGATGTCGCCTCCCTCTTGACTTTGTCCTTCGCTACTCTCCTCTCTACGCGGCGCGCTTCCCTTTCCACTGTTTTGTCTGCAGAGGGACAGCATCAGCTTTTTGCTGTCATATAAAAAATAATGCTAACGTTTTAATAAAAAAAAAATCCTCTCAGGTCAACTAGAAATGGCAATTTTCGGGTAATTTCATCAGCACAACTCCCCGTCCCTTGAGGGGGCTTCCCCAACTTTTTCAACGAGGCTAGGTCTGCGAGTCAAGTTTATCATATTTAGCCTCGATCTCAGTCCCGCATGTTTGTTTATTGTCTGTCCACAAAGTTACATTCATTAATTTATTGCCCAGAAAGTCGGAACATTTGTCCTTATAGCAATCATTCTCAAATTGGGGTCTCTTAAGTCGTCACTCAAGCTTTCTTCCATTGAAATTTAGAGTAAAAACTTTCAGCCTTTCCACTCTGGTGAAGAAGGAAGACCAGCGGAGCTGTACAATGGAAAGTAATGGCCGGCCGCAAGTGGGCAAGCGGGCAAGCCACAGTGGAAAGGCTGCCGCCATCTATGAGTGACGGCGGCAACCAGATATGTGGCTTGTCGCCGTCGCTCATAGATGGCGGTAGGTGTCCAGAGTTCGGTATCTTCATTTCTTTGCGGGGGACACGATCCTTGGGAAACTAGCCCTTAATAGCTCCGCTGTAAAAAGGGGAGGCCGGGAGAAATCTGCCTCCTCTACGGAGCAAATGATGAGTATAAACGTTTTAATTTTCGTCATTCACAAGCAGGGGCATACGCAGGATTTTATTTCGGGGGGGGGGGGGTTCAACGGCAATAATTTCCCCCCACCCAAAACCGACTGCGTGAGCAGAGGAGAGAGCGGGCCCGGGAAAGGGGGGGGGGGGGGGGGTAGCTTTGGCATTTCACGGGGAGTTTCAACCCCCCCCCCCCTCCCCTACGCCACTGTGGATAAGATGGAAGGTCACACTTCCATCTTATGCATATGGCAAAGAAGAAAAAAAAGTTTGGATTCATTTCCTGTTATGTGATGAATCTATACACCTTTTCTACGTGGGCGCCGCCATCTTCAATTCTGGCACTTCCGGTATGCGTGAAAACGTCGCTTTCTTCTCCCCTCGACAGTAGAATGTGTTAACATTTTAATTGCAACCGTCGGTCGTTCTTGTTATGACCCTTCTATACTTTTTTACTTGTTCGGGGTTGTAATCTCTTGCTTTTTTTTCGGAACGCATACCGGGTATGGGGACGGCGTGGCTGGGTGTGAGGCTAAACGAAAAATGTGTATACGCATCTCACTGGTGCTCCATGCGTGTAGACGTAGCATTGGCGAGCTTGTAAATGCACACACTTGTCAGCACGAGCAGAGACATTTCGGCGGCCAGATGCCCTGACTGCAATCGTCTAGTGCCACTAAATAAGCTACGCTTCAGAGTAACGACACTTGGCCATATTGTGTCTTAAAATCATGGTTGCAAGTTATCTGAAGCTCTATCTGAAATCGCAGGAAATGCTTTTCCGTCCTCCACAAATGTTTAAACCGTTCGCGACAGAACAAAGCAATATTACATGACCTTCCTAACACCGAATCTAATGCTGAGGAAGTCGCACTTTTGAATCATGACGATCGGCAGTTGCGTCTGTTCTGGATACGAGCCAAAATGGCGGCGCCTACAACAATGCCGGGGAACGGAGTGCCGATACTCTAAGCGCAGCTTATTTAGTGGCTCTACAATCGTCTATACATGTATTTAAAATCAGTTTCTATGAAAAGGCACAAGCTTAAATGCAAAAGGCATCGTTATTTTTTTACGTGATCGCGTTGTGTCGCTGAAAAGTCTGTGCCGTGACGCAAAAATCGTGACTGGTCGATATGGTCATGACGTCACAGATACATGACCTCGCGCGGCAATTTCAAAACGCTCACATGAAACGTGATGTCACGCTGGAATGAAAGTGATTAAAGCATGACATGTAATGCGAATTAGAAATCGCCCTATATCTAAAATTATTTCACTTCATAAAGTAATTCCTTCGCCTTAAAGGGACACTCGCAGGGTATTTATGCTCGCCGAGGTTTTTAGTTGTACATGGCATATGAGAGCCCAACTACCCAGAACACAATTTGCGGCTCGAAATTCGGTTTCTTTCCGCCCGAAAACCGCCGATCAAGAACTTTCTGGTTTGAGTCTCGCTCACTCTCTTTTCCATGGTCACGGGCCGTTTTCTAAAGTTTAGACACAATCGCCGAATTTAATCAAAGTCGTTGGTTTCTGAAGGCACTCACTTAGTATTAAAAATAGAAAAAAAATATGAAACTCATTTTTTGTGGCTTCCAAAAAGCTGCAATACGTTGATTGAAAAAAAAAAAAAAAAAGTTCCACAGAGAACCGGAAGCATTCTGTGCGTGCGTCGTTTCGCGTATCGTGGGACTCGCGGGGACGGTGATGGCAGCGGACGACGGGCGTGGGACCTCTACTTCAGAACTGTCGTTCGCGGTACCGGCGAATTCTGTCTGCCTTTGAAAGAGAAATTTGGGACCGAGCAAAAGAATCGGTATTCATCCCGTACGACACGCCCGACCATTGAGCCGATTTGCACGAAGACGCCGCCGAGCCGTCTGAAGACATCGCTCGCGCAAACGTCAAGCACAAAGTGTGTACTTCGAGTTGAATATGCACGCGTACGATTCCTTTACTAGGTCCGAATGTCGCCAATGCGTGGTGCTTCCCGACTTCGACCCGGGAGTGCTTTTTGCTGGAGGAAAATCGGCAGCAAACTTCCTACTTACAGTTGTCTGGCTGCATTACTACAAACGAAAGAGATTCCTCCGTAGCTCAGGGGAAAGATGTCCGTCTGCGGGACCGGGTTCAATCCCCAATGTAAACGTACGTGTTTTTTTTTTTGTTTTTTTTTTCGTACATTTTGCGATGTTTACATTTCTTTTTACAATCATCACTGAAGAAACACACAAACAAAAAAAAAAATAACACAAAAATGTTGTGGACGAAACGTAGCTGAACTAAATGGTATGGGATTTCCTTTTTGACACCTGCGAACTCAATCAGGGTGTCACAAAAGAAAATTTACACGGTATTTTTTACCGCAAAAATAAACTAGGCATCGCCGAACGCTCATTCTCCGCCCAAGGGTAGAGCTAGAGGTCACAACTAGATGCCAAAGTTTCAGCCCGGTTCGATAACTTAATCAAAAGTTATAAGGGATTTCCTGAAAATTTCAATGGGAAAATGGAGCCCATTTTCGCTCGTTTTCGGTTTCTGGTGCCATAGAGCCCCATGTGTTAGAAAACTCCGTCGGCCGCCATTTTCCCATTGAAATTTTCTGAAAATAACTTATAACTTTTGATTAAGTTATCGGATCGGGCTGAAACTTTGGCATCTGGTTGTGACCTCTAGCGCTACATATGGGCGGAGAATGAGCGTTCAGCGATGCCTAGTTTATTTTTGCGATAAAAAAGACCGTGTAAATTTTCTTTTGTGACACCCTGTAGTCACTTTCCATAAAATGCAAGGAGCATATAAATCGGGTAGCGTCTGTTTTCCGAGGTGCCCGTAAATGTTCTACAGGAATTGCTGCCAGCCATTGGTCCCGATCCCGTTGATCTTTCGGAAACTCTGCCGCACAATGCCACTTTTTTTTGGACGCAGGACATGTGAGCTACGCATCACCTTGGGGGTATTCTTTTCGGAGCCGTTCACGGAAATTCACCACGGGCACTCACTACGCATCTCCAACTCTTCAATGTACAAAACAACTCATCTTGAAGTACAGAACAGCGAACGGAACAAACATAACTGCAAAGGAATCGCACGGCAAACAGTACACGCCACGCATGTCGTCTGCTATGCACAGAGAGAGAGAAAACAAAATGCGCACGGTCGGGTGTAGTCACGTGACTTCCGCCACTCACCCTCTCCTCTCCACTTCTCCGACCTCCGTGCGCGGGTTTCGGTTTCGAGCAGTTGCGTCTTTTGGCTTTATTAAAAATATATGTGAATCTGTAGCAAAATATTAATTGGGTAGTCCTCCGACACCATAATGAATCGTCTGGCAAAAAATGAAAGAAATTTTTTGGGGGGTGTCAGTGTCCCTTTAAAGAATTTTGAAGGATTATGGGCGGTATTCGAACCCAGAACCTTTTGGTTGCAAGCCAGACACGCTACTATACTCCGTGTCACCAGTTGCATGCAGTGCAGGCGAAGGCAACGCCAGGCGAAGAGAAGAAGGGCGAGCACTAGGAATGCGGAACGGTAGAGGAGGGCGAGGGGAGAAAGGGAGAGCACTAAGAACGTTAGAGAGGAGAGGAGGTTTCTCTCTTCTACCCCAGCCTTTCTAGTGCTTGCCCTTTTTCCCCTCGCCTGGTGTTGCTTTCGCCTGTACCGCACGCAACTAGTGACACGGAGTATAACTAGGCCACGCAAGGCTTTTTTTTAATGCAAACGCATTAACTGTCCCATGGAGCGAGCTGTAGTGATGCAAAACTGTCGATAAATTGACTATCGATAGTTTTTCCAAAACTATCGATAGTTTTGCACCACTAGAGCGAACACAGTTGCCGCATCGCCGCTTTCCTCACTTTCTCCTCTCTTCGCCCAAACTCTCGAGACCTTCGTCATCACTGAAAGCTGAACCAAAGTTGGGATGATAAGTGCTTGGGCTAGTTGGTGTCCCATTTGAAAAAAAAATAAAGCGAGAAAAAGAAGAGGGAGCGACGCAAGCTACTAGTATCGCAAAACTATCGATAGTAAACCGTCGATAGTACTATCGATAGGTTTACGATAGTCGACTATCGATAGTTTTCCGATAGTCGATTAACGATAATTTTCCGATAGTTGACTCTCGATAGTACTATCCATAGCTTTTCGATAGTCGACTATGGACAGTAGTATCGATAGCTTTTCGATAGTCGACTATCGATATTTTTTTCTACTATCGATAGTCACATTTTGACGACTATCGATAGTTTTGCACCACTAGCGAGCTGACGTCATCAGTTTGAAGCGCGAAAACGGCCCCCAGTTTCCCCGATCCCAAACGTTCCATTGGCTGGCGCGCGTCGACGGGGCTCCCATTGGCTGCTGCGCTCGTCAGTTTCCACGACCGCTCACCCCATGGCGCTGCGTGTCCACCAGCGCGCCACGTCCAAGGTCAGCGTGCCCGGGGGAGCACGCGCGCTGACCGGCAACGAAAGATACGTGGCAGTCGAAAAAGGGAGCGGACGAGCGGTTTGCATGCTTTCGCATTCACAACTTATAAAAAGTGCTTAGGTGTACCTCAAGCTTTTTTTTTTCTTTATCGAACTAGGCCACGCATGGCACGCTTGTCGCGTTCCACTCTAAAAGCTGATTCAAAGGTGATTCCACTGATTTCTATGACAATTGCTGGATCGCGCGTCCCGGCTTGGTAGCTGCAGTGCGAGTGCGGCCACCGGACGTCCATCTTGCATGCAGCGAAGTCGCGTTTTGATCGAGAGTTGTTTTTAGACGCGGTTTTCCACTCACGCTTTCGGGTGGAATTTTCTGCCATCATCCCGTGGGCACACTGAGGCAAGTGTGCGGAAATGGCGCACTAAAACCTCGGCTCTTCGCAAGCTGTGAGTATCCTGTTATCTGGAAACGCCAAGGGCTTGCTTCTCGGCTGTCTGCAAACTCGGAGGATGAAAGCGCGCGGCTTCGCCAAGGCCAAGGTAAAAATGGTTCTAGGTATTGTTAAGAATGGAACCTTCGGCAACCTTTTCCGAGTTTCAACGCTGCGAAAACGAGTCCCGAAACGAGTCCCGACGTGTTCAGGACTGTCGCCCACCTGTCGAAGCCTGCCCAAAACGAGTCTCAACGCGTCCGTGACGTCAACGGGACGTGTGTGTGTGTGCGTGTGGGGTCGTGCGCTCCGGAAGGGGAGAGAGGCCTGGCCTAACTGCGGAGAACCATGGCTACGACGCACTTCTGGCTACGACGCGGCGGACTTTGCTGCAACGCACTTGGCGGTCGCACCTGCTGCCCTGGCGGAGAGTGAGGGAGAAAACGGACCCTATATAAGGCGGGGCGTGAGGCGGCTCCAGTTGTTCTCTCGGATTTGACGACTGTATCGCAACCATGTAATTAAACCGTTCGTTACGTTACCAATTCTCCCACCTCCACTGGACCCCTGGGTTCTTCACTTCGGGGAATGGTCGTCGTCACGAGCCAGGAGGCCTCCGGACGTGCGGCTTAAACCCCGCCTCGAACAACTGGTTGGCAGCGGTTGGGATCGGACCATGTGACATCGTGCTACATCTGTGGGTGAGCGTTTGGACTTTGCTTTGAGATTCGCCAGGCTTCAGATTATGGGTAATTAATTTTGAACTGCTGGGAATCCTTAGTGTTTGACTCGTGCGCTAGGTTTTTGGTACAACCTCGCGACAAGTTTTAGAACAAAGCCAAAGCTAAAGAGCAGCGATCATGGATCTAATGAGGTTACTGAGAACAGATTTATTCTGTTTATGTGAAGAATTGGGTGTGGAGGTGGAGCAAAAGATGAAGAAATCTGAGATCAGTAAAGCGATTTCAGGGAGCGCGGAAGCAGAGGAAATTAAAATTGCGTGGGAACTGCTTCAGAACCCTAAGAGTGAAGCTGCAGCAAGAGAGGAACGAGAGCAGGAGCAGGCTGCAGCGAGAGAGGAACAAGCGCAGGCTGCGGCGAGAGAGGAACGAGCGCAAGCTGCAGCTAGAGAGGAACGAGCACAGACTGCAGCGACAGAGGAGCGAGCGCTGAAAAGGCTAGAGCTCGAAATTGAAACACAGCGATTAAACTCGCAGAACAGTAGAGTTGGGGCTCCGGTACGAGCAAGTGAGACCGAGTCGTATCAAATGAAGAAGCTCATGCAGCCGTTTAAAGTTGGGGAAGACGTGGGCCTATTCTTAGTTAACTTTGAGAGGACATGTGAGAAGTTGAGCTTCGCCCCAGAAACGTGGCCGCAACGGCTTTTGACTCTGTTGCCCTGTGAGGCTGCAGAGGTTGTCGCGCGCCTTAGTGCTGGAGACGCGGACGACTATACGACAAGGTGAAGTCCAGCCTTTTGAAGCGGTACCGCCTTTCTGCCGAGGCGTTCCGTCAAAGGTTTAGAAACGCATCCAAAAAGAGCAGCGAGGGCTACTCGGAATTCGCGTACGGGCTTAAAACCAACCTGATAGAATGGTTGAAGAGCGAGGAAGTGTACGAAAGCCGAGACAAGGTAGTCGAGTGTGTGTGCCTCGAACAGTTCTTTCGTAGCATTCCGCAGTCAGTCAAGCTCTGGGTGCAGGACAGGGTGGGAGTCGACTCTGTCGAAAGGGCCGCTGAGCTAGCCGAAGATGTACGCAACGCGTAGAAAGCTGAGCGGAGAGGAAAGCGAATCCGGCCGAAGCGATCAGCGCAAGACCTTCCGACAGGGAAACGACTCGCGAGAAAACGGGCCCGAGAAGCCCGAAGCAGGACAAAAGGTCCCAGAAAAGAGCACAGAACACTCGAACGGAGACGAGGCGCGGAAAAGCCCAAAGAACTGTTCGAGGCAAGGAAGCCGTTCCTGTGCTACAACTGTCAGGAGCCGGGACACACAGCGGCCAGATGTAAGAAACCGCGGGTTGTGTTCTCGTACGTGAACGGTAGTGACGGGGACCTGAAGCTTCTTCGTCCCTATCTTCACGAGCTCCATGTAAACGGAAAGCCGTGCAGGGTGCTTCGGGACAGTGCAGCGACGATGGACGTTGTCCATCCGTCGTATGTAACGCCATCCGATTTTACGGGAAAGGTAGTTTGGATCAAGCAGCTGCTCGAAAAGCACAGTGTCTGTCTGCCTATGGCGACAGTGAGGGTAACTGGCCCGTTCGGAGAGCTAGTGACAGAGGCGGCTGTCTCGCAAACAGTCCCGTTGGAGTATCCTTATTTGTTTTCTAACCGGTCAGATTTCCTGCTGCGCGAAAGGGGTCAACAACTGGGAGAAGGGCTAGTTCAGTCGTGTACGAGGTCCAAATCGCGTCAGGTCGCCCCTTTGTTGACGAGTGATCCAGAGCCAGAGGCAGCTGACGGGGAGCAAGCACTCCCAGAGTTGGAGGCAGAAAACCGGGATGAGAGGGACCAGGTTGTAGAACAGCCTGACCTCGCAGCGCTAGAAAGCGTACGCCGTCCCAACGAGCCCGCGGAAAAGGCGGAGGAAGACGGGATCATTAAAGGATCTCTCGTAGCTCCGACGTCACGTAATTTGGATCGTCTGTCGCGAGTAGACAGAGTGTCTTTGACAGCCGAGCAGAAGAGCGACCCTAGTGTGTCAGGGTTTCGCGGTACAGCTCAGGAGATTGCTAGGACCAATGTGACGGGGCATGAAAAAGGCGGATTGTTTTATCGGCGCTATAAGGACCGCATTTTCACGTCTAGAAATCACGTGAAAATCGATCACTATGACTTCAGCGTAAGAAAAAGAAAAGGCAAATTTAACGGCAATGCCGATGGGTTGAGCAGATTTTTCTGACATCACGAAAAATAGTAGGGATGATCTCAGAGGTCTTAGTCATCCACGGGAATGAGGATCTAAGTGGGGGCACTTCGTTGAAACCCCAAAAGGACCTCACAAATTGCGAAGAGTTTTTGTCTTTGGTATTTTGTTCATAGTGACCTCGTTGGAAAAATGAGTTTTTTTGGCGACAGGGGGTCTCGATACCCGGAATTGTACCAAATTTTGGTAATCCGTAATCCAGTCTGGCGGGTCTCTGGCGGATTCCGAGCGTTTGACTGCGGTGTGGCGTAGTGTTGTGGGGGACGTTTCCGCTGATGCCTCCGCTGTGAGAGGTTTGGGAGTTTGTTTGGTGCTTGCAGCGTCTTCTCAAGGCCTACTCCAAGCCCACCTCTTCAGGCCAGCGATTGTACCACCGGCCATTCGAGGTTTCCCTGGCCCCGGAGGGGCTGTTAAGAATGGAACCTTCGGCAACCTTTTCCGAGTTCCAACGCTGCGGAAACGAGTCCCGAAACGAGTCCCGACGTGTTCAGGACTGTCGCCCACCTGTCGAAGCCTGCCCAAAACGAGTCTCAACGCGTCCGTGACGTCAACGGGACGTGTGTGTGTGTGCGTGTAGGGTCGTGCGCTCCGGAAGGGGAGAGAGGCCTGGCCTAACTGCGGAGAACCATGGCTACGACGCACTTCTGGCTACGACGCGGCGGACTTTGCTGCAACGCACTTGGCGGTCGCACCTGCTGCCCTGGCGGAGAGTGAGGGAGAAAACGGACCCTATATAAGGCGGGGCGTGAGGCGGGTCCAGTTGTTCTCTCGGATTTGACGACTGTATCGCAACCATGTAATTAAACCGTTCGTTACGTTACCAATTCTCCCACCTCCACTGGATCCCTGGGTTCTTCACTTCGGGGAATGGTCGTCGTCACGAGCCAGGAGGCCTCCGGACGTGCGGCTTAAACCCCGCCTCGAACAGTATACTCAGTGGAAAAGAGGAAAGAACCAAGTCCTAGTGAGGCTAGACCAGAAAGGTACTTGATTGAGCTAGTGTAGCTCACAACCATGGGCGTACCAACCGGGGGGGCAAGGGGGGCGCTCGCCCCCCCCCCCCCCCCCCCAGTTCTCAGAGTGGGGGGGGGGGGCAAGACATGTGTTTTGCCCCCCCCTTCCCCCCCCTGAGACAGCCGCCACTGGGCAGGGCAAACACTGGCCGGCGGCGCCCAAGGGATACCAGGGTCACCGCTTCCCCGGCCTGGGGGGGGGGGGGGGGGTCTGGTTTGCCTCCCCACTCAAAAACATTAATCTCCCACTAAGCGTTGAAGCTAGACACGTGGCGATTAAAATTATCATCCGAATTTAGACTATAGACCGGCACGCTGTTTACAAACAAGCCCGCATTTGCCCACACCAGGTGTGGGCACTGCGCGTGCGCAGAAACCAGACTGGCGCGAGGTGAGGGGTCCCCGCATGTGCCGTACCGTCGACAGCGCCACCGCAGCTGCGTGACGTCGGGCCGCGTGTTGGTCTATAGATCGAGGGTTCTTTATGTATATTAATTTTCAGGTAACTCGGGCGGACGGTCCTTTTTTTTTAACTTAATTGTGAATGAGGAATGTCGTCATTTTATTGTCCCATGGTGAGATAAGATGCAGGCTAGGCTCAATTATATGACATAAGTACAGTCAATAGCAATATGATTTGGCCCATGGGGATGCCTCACATAGGGTGCCTCCGCCATTGAAACCGAGTGCAACATTCCAACAATAGAAATCTGTCAGTCCTTTCCACCAGAGGCTTAGCTAGAATTTCTTTTGGGGGGCCGGGGGGGGGGGGGGGGGGGTGAGGTGGCTGGGACATCTATGACTTGGGGTGGGGGGTCAAAGCTCGTGTGTATAATATTTATTTATTTATTTATTTATTTTCTTTACCCTCAGGGCCCGAAGGCATTACAGAGGGAGAGAGCAAAGTTGGGATCACAACCATGTACAGTTATTCACACTTAACAGAAAAATTATTGGTTAGAGCAAACCTAAAAAGTGCCGCGTCCGTGATGAACGTAATTGGTCCGGGGAGGTGGTTCCAGTCGACGGATGCGCGAAGAAGGAAAGAAGAATGAGATGTAGATGTGATAGCAATAGGTACCTTTATAGGGTCGGCTAGATCTCGGGGGAGGTGAGGAGGTTAAAGCTCAATAAGCCTCCCCTAGGCTACACCACGGCTTTCCACATACTTTGACTTTCAGCAGAACGGGCCTCCAAACAAATGACGAGGATGCAAACTGCGCGTAGCAGTAAAGGAGCACTCGCGTATTGAGCGAAGAATAATATCTTGAATGCTATCGAACTCAAATAACGCTTGACGACGGGATAAAACCGTATATCAGGATTCAGGGGTGGCCAAGCTGCGGCTCTTTGTGTGTTGGAGTGCGGCTCGCGGCTCCCTAGTAAACCTAACATGCCCCCCCCCCCCCCTCCCCCACCCCCATCCCTTTTCTGCCTTTCCTCTTCCAAGAGGCTCTTGGAAGTTTAGTGGTTTGGTTCGCGGCTCTTAGGCCGGGTCATCCTGGCCACCCCTGCTATATATGGAATCCTTTTAGCTGACATGAGAGAAAAACTGCAGAGGCATGTCCTCAAAAATCAATCAACACGCAAATACTGATGAAGGGGAAGCTTGTCCGGGTAATCGACGATTATAGGCTATTAAACGGGGGCCACGACTATAGATCGTCACCGTGGGCCAGATAATATTGGGGCTTAAATTCACAGTTGCGCAAACGTATAGTGATATGAGTTCAAACAACCATAAACAAAGGAAGAGACAAAAAAATGTCTGGTTAAATTTGCACCTTTAAAAAGATACGAAGGGGCGCAGCGAAACTCCAACCAAAATTTTATATTTGCCTCAAAATCGGTGAAACATAAATAGACACATACGAACTAGTAACCCAAATTACAAGTCACAGTATACTTTTTTTCTCCTGGAGTTATTAAATTTTTAAGTTTGGTCTGAGAGGCTAAGAAACTCTACTGGCAACATTGAAATCGGGACGTCACATGCCATAATAAGGGGACAGAACAACTTGTTTCCCGACCGGTTACAAAAAAGTTTAATGGTGTAAAATAAATTCCCCCCCAAAAAAGCTCACGCCAGCAAAATGTTAAAAAAAGGAAATGCGCAAACTATTGTTTTTTAGATTGCCTGCCTGACTTACACCATGCTGTGCAAGCTGTAACGTTACCCTAGAGAGTGCGGGAAAATTTGGATGTTGGTTTTATCATAACCTTTTGTTGCCTATATCTCAATAACTCTTTTGAATTAGGCCAGTGTTGGGTAAAGTGCATCTCAAAATATTTGAAGTGGGGTTATGTACTTCAAGTAAAGTAGTAAGTACACTGGGCGCACTGTACTCGAAGTAAAGTACTATAAATACACTGCACTCTCAAAGTAAAGTACCAGTACTTTTTAACACGCTATCGTTAAGGATGCCCTTTCATTTCACTATGCAGTGTTTTTTTATTTTCATTTTTTTAACTGGTATGCATTGTCCCAGGGGTAATCGGGGGTTGGATCAGTTGTTTTCGGAAATGACGGCAAATATTGGATGACGTGAACTGGCCACAGAGTACTTATTTTGGGAAATGGCACTAAATTTAGAACTCCCTTCGACCTCTGAATTTGACGCCTCTTGTATTGGCTTGCACCGAAGGCGGTTAAAGGGATACTGAACCGCGATTTCGGGCTCACGAAACAAGGTTGGACGGATAGGCGGGGCGCTGCAAAACCCCAAAACATCACTCATACAGCGATATCTCTAACGGATCGCCGTATTTTTGGAAAAGAAGTGCGCGATCGAACACGGCCGACGAGGCCGACGAGGGGCCGCTTCCCCTCATTCTCAAATTTTCCAGGGGGACAGTGACGTCACAACCCTCGCTTGATCGCGCCCTTCTTTTCCAAAAGTGCGACCATCTCTTTGAGATATGGATTTATGAGTGATGTGTTGGAGTTCGTAGCGTCCCGTTTAACGCCTCTGCGGCCTTATTTGGTGAAATCCAAATTTCGGTTCAGTATCGTACTAGGAGAGAGCGTGACGTCAGCCTCGTAGGAGTGTCACCTTTTAATACTTTTAACCTTCTCGCTTGCGTCGACCGAGCGAAAGGTAGTGAGAGTTCGAAATACTGCGGGGAAAATCGTCCGCAGTACTAACAGGGCAATGCCTCGTCTTCTCACGTTTCTGGTGAGAGTAGATACCCCTCCCAGTATTTCTTCATAGTTGATAACACATAATTTTGTGATACAAATTCAGCAATGCCAAAGTTGGGGAATGTGCAAGGAATTCCAGAGAAAAGAGAACCGTGTTTTTCGGTCCGCATAATTAAACTATGCATCGCAGAAAGCTCAAACTCCGCGAGAATGTGAAGCTACCGGTGGGTATAGAACGCGAAAGTTTTAGATGATATTGCCAGGATTAAAAAATAGTCGAGAAAAGCGAAATTCCTCAGTCAGCCGACGTTCACCTGAGCCTAATATCGTCAACATAAGAAATGATATTGTGAAAGCTTGTTGGATTTATATCAGTAAAAAAACATTTGTCAACAATAAAAATAATATTTTTTTTTCTTGCTGACAAGTTTGTTTCACTGAAATAGATGCTCAGGTGCCCACGATGAAATTTTTGTTTATTTTTGTTTTGACGAAATTAGGCTTAGGTGGACGTCGACTCATAAAGTTAGTTTTTCAAAAAGTTAATTTTTCTATTTTTTTTTATCCAGGTGGGATACGGGCTGTTCGTCGAAAGACAATTCATAATAGGGCAACTCGTAGCAGGGCTATTCGTCACATAGGGCAATTCGTCATACTGTCGAGACCGGTTATAACAAAATAGCGGCTACAGCGAAGTGATCACGATTTCCCATTCCCTTATGCACTTCGTTATACCCGAAATCGGTTATAACGAAATAGCGGATATAACGAAGTAATTTCCGATTCCCGTTGACTTCGTTATAACTGGTCTCGGCAGTAGTGCGATTCGTCACTGGAGAAACTTGTCGGAAAACCAAAAATAATGTTTGAAGATCCTTAAAAAAAATGGTATTTAGTTTTTGTGTAGTGTCCTTTTTATAAAGTTGAGCCTTTGTTTCTTTTTAGGTTGGTAAACATTTTAGTTCACCTTGGAAGCATTGAATATAAAACTTTCACGAGCGCGATACAGCTACCGTGCATGCGCGACACAGATGGTATATGAGCAAAACAAATAATTTGACTCGTTCACTTGCGCGACATAGACAGACTGCGCATGCACGACACAGACACAGTCTGCGCACGCGGGACACAGCCAGAGACTGCGAATGTGCGACCGAAACGTTTCACGTAATACGCTACAAGTGCCTCACAATTTGCCATCATTTTTTTTTCATTAGTGATTGTAGGCTGTAGGGGTGGTGCTCGAAATAACCCAATCTCGAAACCCCCATCTCAAAACGTACGCCGCGACTCGCCCGCGTTATCTCCCCCGCCTTCAAGATCCCGGCTGTCAAAATTTACGCACAAGCGCCCCTGTATCAGTTCCCCGTATGTGTAACTGACTTCTCAGTTATCGCTTGACCATACCGGGCCAAGATCAGTTGACAAGGTCGAGATCTGGATTGAGATCGGAACGTTCAACACATGACTTCAACTTCGTCTTAAAGGTGAGACTACATTTCTATTTAAGATGCTTTCAAAGGGCGGTGCCTCCCAAGGGACAACAGTAACCAAATAAAGGAGAGAAAAAAAAAAAGGGAAGGGGGTGGATTGGTGGCCGAGTGGGCTTGCGCGTCTCAGCTCAGAGCGTGGGGCGAAAGCTTGCGCTGCAGAGGCTTTTGGGTTCGATCCCCACCCCCGCCCGTTTCGATCTGGATGAGCTTGGTACCGGCACGCGTTCGTGTAATCACTACTGTGTGATGCACGTTAAAAACCCCAGGTTAGCGGTTGTAATCAGGCTTCGAATATCGAAGAATTGGGAATTCAAGAAACATAATCTCTGAAAAGGACCCTCCAAATTAGGCGAAAACTAAACTCCGATAACACGGAATTCTACTTATAAGTTATAATACCTGCACCTGAATGGCACCAGCTACCGAAAATGGGCGAAAATGTACCCCAATTTCCGATTTAAATTTTCAGAAAATCACGTATAACTTTTGAATAAGATAACGGTTAGTTCTGAAACTTTGGCATCTGGTTCGGACCTCTCGGGCTACATTTGAGCAGAGAGTGAGTGTTCAGCGATGCGCAGTTTATTTTTACAATAAAAAAAATGGCCCGGGGGGGGGGGGGGGGGGGGGGAAGGGGCATACTTTGTACTTCTTAACACTGAATTTAGCAATAATAAATAGCATGCCGGGAAGAATCCGGTAGTAAGTATCACGAAAACGTGTTCAGTGTGAGAGCTATAGAAAATAACCAGAAAGTTAATTTAATGCTAGTTAAGTGTTTATTAGCGCTTTTAAGTGCTTATTAACGTTCTTGATGTAACACGTCTCCGGCGCTGTTGACTGTTACACCTCTCATACTCAAAAAAAGAGATCACCGTATTCGTTCCTAAGGTATATTATACCGTATACATCCCCCATTGGCAGAACCACTCACGATACACGCTCTAATGGAGCAGATTCTCTAGCCATCAGCAAATCGAATGACACCTCATACTATTTTACCGGAAAGACTGGCGACTGCAAGCGCCAGATGAATTTCTGCAATGTACCATGCATCGCCGCATAACATTTGCTCTGGTGTTCGCTGTGCCGACATCTGTGGAATGCGGAGCCAGAGGCCATTTGAAAATACACTCCTTACACATGTCCAAGTGCGCGTTCTTCGTACCGTTTATTTCGCGATGAATTCGTGAAACGACCCGCCCTGTAAGCTCAGATTTTTTTTAATGGTTTACATGCCACGATTGTTGCGATATATGGGCATATGGCGTCGTACGTGCGCCTTGCGTCGTCGAGAGCAACTATCTTGTTACAAGGTCCCTCCCGATAGCGCATTGTTTGCACACGCGATACGGAGTAAGAGATACGGCGCTCGCGAGTCCCTTCGGCAGGGATGCCGCTCGCTTACCGTGCAGGTCCGTTCTTATCCCTCTCGTGCTGTCCACGCCGGAGAACGAGAGGCTGCTGTTCAGGTACGTGGGCTTGTCACGTCTTCGTGGAGGTACGGCCTAGAAATTGGTGTACATCTGTACTGTCCGTTCTCTCGACACTGACCCGGTTCAACACGAGTGCGGGACTCATGAATGATTTGCGTATCGGCTGGGTGTTATGGGGCTGGAGGGACAGTTTTGGATGGGTGTCAAGTGACAGGGCGTTGTCTCACTTTGTCGGGTGGGAACGTTTTCTCAACCTTTTAGCCTGTTTTTTTTGTTTTGTTATTTTTTGTTCTTATAAACGTACACAAGTCTGGTGCGTGAAATGCACCTCGAATACACGACAAGTCCTCGCCACAGACAACAGGCGCCAAGTGGTAAGGACATAAGCTTCCAGTACTTGGGTCGTCATATCAAACCGGTTTCAGCTTGTGTCGCAACACACGTAATCAATCAGATTAGATAGTTGCGAATCTATCGGTAGGTCAGGGTTAACATTAATTTTGTGGCCACCGTGGGCACATTGAAACTTATTCTCAAAGTCCTGGTGAGGGTTCGGACGAGACTCGAAGAAATCTCGAAATTAAAACTGGCTCGCGTTCTTTTTATATATGTATAAAAATTAATATTTTAAGGACTTTAGGTTTAAATTTATGTACTAAATGCAAATAGTCAAATTGTATCACTTCTTGTCTATCGACGTTGTTTGAGCGACTACTTCAACGCCGATGATAGACTTACATCGCTTAATCAGGGATGTTTTAGATGTCTTGGTATTCTCAAGTTCGCAAAGAAATTTTAACGTGAGCTTTGGAACGTTACTTCTTGCTCGCTCTGAACTAGGGTAACGAGCGGAAGTAATCACTCCTCCCTTTGTACCTATATCCATAAATATAACAGTAGTTCCCTAGATGCTTGGCAAGTTTTAACACAGACTGTTTTATCAGCCGAACTCCATGAGACAACCTTCACAAAGATCTCTCAAGTCCATTTCCCTGCTAAAATGCGCAGGCAAACTTGACGTGACGTGATCACATCATGTTACCACAAGTCACGTGACGTCAATTTCTGCGAGGTGATCCTGTGAGGTGGTAGTTTGCGTTGTACACGTTCTATGGTCTCCAGTCTTTGTCAGCATAATCGACCTTGTGTAATATTTTCTTTTTACTTTCTTAACGTTTGTTATTTTTTAATTTGTTAATTACTCTGCGTCTTTGCAGTTTCTAACATGAATGTGTTCAACTGTTTCGAAGTAGTGGAGATATATTTATAACTGATTTGCCTAGGGATACTGCGCCAGAGATTATATCTTCGTGTGTTTTGGTTTTCAAGTCTTCGTTCTTTTCTTGTTCATGGCAGGCATGAAGTTCACTTTCCTGGTCTTGTTGGCAGCAGTCGCGTGCCCATGGGCCACCGAAGGTTCGGATCAAGAAAGCGATTGCCCAGCTCGATGCGTCTGCGAACACAACCATACCAGAGTGTCTTGTACGCATGCACAACTAACTGTTTTTCCAAACTCACTCCCGGGTCACCTGCATTTCCTAAATATAAGTTTCAACGACGTCAAGTCCATACCGCTGCTTCACGAGAAAAAGCTCACCACCCTCGTTTTATGCCACAATGCGATTGATGTCATCCTCAGAGGCACCTTTAACAGACTTAACGATCTGCACACTCTGGATTTCAGCCACAATCGCCTGTCGAGCCTTGACGCGGACGACTTGGATGGCCTGGAATCGCTCCAATTCCTCAGTCTGGAGGGTAACTCGCTAAGAAATCTCGCTCCGTACGCCTTCCATAGGACCCCGAACCTTAAGGTGCTCCGGTTATCAAACAACCCTCTCAAGTTCATCGACGCCACTTGGTTTAGAAACCTCGATGTCTTGGAGTCGCTGGAAGTTCGTTCTATTGACGCCCATAGCATCACAAACAACGCGTTCAGCCTGGCTACGAGACTAGAAAGCATCGACCTTTCCGACAACGACTTTGTTGACATTCCAAGAGGACTGGGCAGTGCAAGGAACCTCAAGATTCTTCGGATGGACCAGAACCCTTTGGTGAAGCTCGACAGCTCGTCGATGTCCGGAGTGCGAAGACTGAGAGAACTGTACCTCTCGCAGATGCCCCAACTGGAAGTCATAGAAGATGGTAGCTTCTGGTACATGAAGGCCCTTCGAGTGGTTGAGATTAGCGGAAACCCGCTACTTAAAGTCGTCAGTGCATCGACTTTTCAGTGGAGTACGTCACCAATCCTGAGGGTGGTGTTGGCGAACAACAGTCTATCGACGCTCCCGGAGGGCTTTGCGGAGTGGTGTGGGAAGGGAAAACTCGATCTTCGAGGTAACCCCTGGTCGTGCAACTGCGAGACGTCATGGATCAAGCGGTGCCGCTCCACCGAGGGATTAATGTGAGTTTACCACACTTCACAGACTAGCAGTGGTGTCAGAACAAGGCGAGGGGGGGGGGGGGGGGGGGGGCAGGGCAGGGCAGGGGGAGTCATTTTAAAAATTTAAGAAATATGGGGGAGAGAATGGAAAACCTCGCTTACCTCCCCCCCCCCCCCCCTTTTACGGAGTTATGCCGACGCTTCTGCAGACTTGTATACTCACCAAAAGAGGTTCTGACTTCATTTTGGATTAGACAGGAAAATTATATATTTATTTGCTCTGCTACACGTATCAAAGCTAAGACTACTTTAATAGTTCTCATGGTAGGTGACTGAGAGGTACTATTCGAGGAGCTGCATTATTCTAAAAGAACCCGTCCAACCTCTATATGGCTATAATGCGTAAAGTTCTCTCGAAACTGATATGGACACGATGAATGACAATGAGATAATAAATGCGCGGGTGACTGGGTGTAGGTGCAATGTCTTAAGTCAAGCCTAGGGAATGAAATCGCTTGATCCCTAAACGCCTACATTTCCACTAAGCATTCTGAACGACAATCATTATACTTGGGGACAATTTTCTGTGGCTGTGTAGTCAAAGTTATCGAAGCAGTGCACGCGTGAGTCCATATAACAAATGAAAAGTCCGAAGAACGAATCACGAAGCTAGAACGAAACTTATCAAACCCTCCGTTTCTTAAGCTGCCCCTGACTCATGCCATCTGGAACCTTGCAAATGCTCTGCATCCTCATTGTACTTTCGTCGATTCATAGCCACGCCATATGGTAGATCACGCTATGCCGGTGGATCTCTGAAACTTGACATTTTAGTATCTACAAATGGCCTAACATAAGGTTCCTTGATACTTCTTTCTACGAGTAACGACAAACACTACGCACGATGAAGCACATTAGGCTGGAACATAATGGCGTCATTCAGTTGAGTCTTCTGCTGTGCGCCGTCATTCGCTTCCTAAAATCTGCACCGTCACGCACGGCTTTTTAAGGGGGCATGCGCCAGGGAAATCTTTTCTTATTATTTACGGTAAATAAATTAAAATTCTGCCGTTTATCGCCTATTTATAAATTTGGTGCTGGGTTTCGATATGGCTTATATTTTTATGTTCTGGATGCAATGCACACGCAGAAAAAAACCACGTTCCCATGCACACACGCGCGGGGCATGGCAACACGCTTTAAAAAGCCTAGTAAAATAAGCTAATTTGCCCCTTTTAAACCACTGAGTACAATGAACAACAAAAATATTCGCTCCCTTTAAACCACTGAGTACAATGAACAACAAAAATACTTAATGCGTGTGAGACCTGTTTTATTTTAAAATAACTGAAAATTGCAAAAAACAATATTTTGAAAAACTTGCAAAGGTTTTGCCGAATTTGGTAGTGATAAGACAACATCAAGAACAAAAATTCATGTGCGCAAACTCTGTGTATGCTCCAAAATTACTTAAAGAGAAAAACGCGCTCGAATGTTATCATAGATGTGTATATTGGCACTCTTTCACGGCAAGAGAAATATTAATTTGTTAAATTCTTTTCGTGAGATATTGAAACTACAGAAGACTGCGATGGAGAGAAGAAGGCTAGGACTACTTGTCAACATGAATGTGATGGCGGGCGACATCACAATTTGAAAAGCCGTGCAGAGAAACATTACCCAAATTTTGCCGTTCTGGCTTGCCGGGAAGTGTTCAAATCCGCATTTCACTAATTTTGCGACCATAACCGGCACTTATTATATTGCTACATAACGTATGAAGATTGAAAGATAATAAAACACCATAAAACCCAAAATCTTTTATTTATTTTTTTGCAAAGTATTATTGAAGGAATTTTAGCCTAACCAACTTCACCCTACAAAATAATCTCTCGAGTCGTCTTATTGACGGAGTAATTGGAGAGTCAATCACTGATATGGAGGTAATGACGAGGCGAACAGAAGTGTACGAATCTAAAAATAAAGCCTGCGATGAGCCCTGAGCATTAAGTTTCGTATATACTTCGTTTCAGCTTCCGTCTGAGCGCAGCCAAAGGCTGAGGGACGGTTCGCAACTTCGAGAAAAGCATTCCTACGCACCACAAAGTAGCCCGCAAAAGTAATCTTTTTTTAAAATAACTGTTCTGTGCGTAAACTTTGCACAAAATTCCAGATGTGTACTGCTGAGAATGATTCTGCAACGACAGGAATTAAATATCTGAAGTTTATGTTTTTATTAATATATGTAAATGCATGTGGTTTGGTGAAAACACGTACATCCGCTGGCAACACGGCTGCAGCGCTCGGTTTTTCTGTGTGATTTCGTTCCCAGTATTGGCCGAATCATGTGCTTCGCTGCTTTCCTCACCGAGTCGCTTCAAAACGTCCTTTCGCAAAGGCACATTTCGGCGTCAGGCGCGAGAGGTCGTGATGAATGCCTATTCGTCGTACCGCGAATGCGTTCTAAACAAGAAAAGCGTCGGGCCACTACAATTTGAATTTACTGATACGTGGCGAAATCGGGGCACCCCTTTACCGGCCGATCACATTGAACGCCGAGAAGCAGGTGAAAAGGACAAGGAAACATCAATGGCCGGGTCATCGGGCCACCTTGCATGTGTACTTGCATCTCGAAATTATGCCGAAATGCCGAACAGGTGGAAAGCTCGGACACAGACGGCAGCGGCTAGCCTAGGTACTGACATCCCCTGTGACTGAATTTCAGAACGTGAAAGGGAACTTTTTAAACCTGTAGCAGACGATACCGTTGATATACCCGTAGCAGACGAAATACACGGCGAGCGCGGGCGGCGCGGACGACCAGCGGCGCAGCGGAGTGATACAAAAGTGCAGGCGAGATCTCGTGACCTATTGTCGGTGTGTGATTGGCCTCCGGCCACGTAGCTTTGGCTGCGCTCGAACGGAAGCTGAAACGAAGTATAGTACTCCCGTCATGCTTATTGACACGTAATACTTATTCACGCGTTGCAGGCTTTTTACCTGAAACGTTCTTTTCGGTAGCGTCATTCGCCGAGCCCCCGCTCTAGACTGCAGTGGTTTGCTCTTGTATAGGTTTTTCGAGAAGGTAGACGAAGGAGAAGTCCTTTCCTAGAATGCCATTTTCATGATATCGTGACTTTCCCATAATCCACCATTTTCCAGATACCTAGCGAAAAAGTTGTTCGAGGATTCCCCTTCAGGACTATGTTAGGTGGGCCATAGGAAATTAAAGGCCACTCAAGCGGTTTTTGGGGAAGCTACTTTTTGGTGCGATGGCGTTAAGGTAGTGTCAGTGAATGAGCATCTGAGTTTTAGAAGCCAGAACCGCCTATTAATCACGCAGGAATAAAATACGTGCGGACTCTTTCTGTTCCTGCGCCGACCAATGAAATTATCGTATGTTTGAAAATTTCTGGCGGCCTTTGTAAAGTTTCGCTAAAGAAACAATTTTCCGTTCATTTAGATATGTTGTGTATGATAATTTTCACAAGACGTAAAATAGTTCTAGTTTAGAATACGCGATACTACAATTATCGTTTCACAAACGAGGGACTACGTTTTCTCCCTTGCCTTCCTCCGCCAGGGGTGAATTTCCCGTTCCCCAGGGATGCACGGATGCGCACGTATCTGCGCGCGTTGCATGCCGGTCGTGCCGGTCGCGGCCCGCGTGCCGGCTCCTTTTTATCCGCAGGCGTGGCCGTCGGTGTTGAACGATACGTGGACGGCGTGGTGAAAGCTCATCGCTCCGCGTAAAAGCGCTATCCTTGACTGTGAATTTTCGTCGTGTGTCGCTATGATAACCCAGCACGGACTAGAAGGGAGATCCACCTACTCGTTCGGCGATGTCGTGGCGGCACTCTCAGACAACACCAAACGCCCGTGCCGTCGTGTTTGTTTTACTTCGACTACAGTGGTGCTTTCTAAGCATTTGTGTCCTCGAACATCACCCGGATTTCTTATTTTGCGCATTTCATGCGTGTGCTCAAGTTCAAGGTATTACTGCGCGTACCGTATAAAGATGCGATTTTTCACGCGTTTTCATCACTGAGAAAAGTGATTAGTGTTAGCAATCCTGAACGCTCGAAACGTCTATCTGTGATCATGAAATCATATTTCTACGTTGCTATATCGCTGCTAAGATTACATCGTCTTTTATATCGTAGAAAAGGCGTGTGGCGATATTTGTACTATTGGCAATGTCGTGTATTAGAGTCGTGATCGTCCAAGACGGCGTACTGCATCTTTTTCTTTTCTTTTTTCATCCACTGTACCCCTGCAAGCCTATCAAGAAGAAATAATAATAAAGCTTTAGGCTATAGAAAACTGTCTGTCCTATATTCTCTTACGGCATTGAGTAGCAGTGCGACCCCTTTTAGAGGCGCCGCTAGAACAGCTGACGGCGGCGTATAGAAGCGGTCGCCGTGCTGACGACACCCTGCGCTTTGTTGCAGTGGTTGCAGGTGTGAGTACGCGCGCGGCGCAGAGCGGTCGTTCCGGTCGCTCCGGTTGCAACGGACGCAACGTAGGTACGCGCTCGTTGCACATGTCTGAACCAGCCTTCCCCCATCCTCCCGAGGCGAAAGTCAACGTGGCGACATCGTTTGACATCACGTACCAGAGGTAACGCTGCGATGTCAAACGTTGGTTTGGTTACGACTTGCCCCAACCGCAAATCGAAGAACACCGAAAAGGTCCTGCGTTTCGTCGTCCTCGGAACCCG
>JABSTQ010004755.1:0-29290 GCA_013358835.2 Ixodes persulcatus
AAAAAAAAAGAAAATGCGTTCGGACTTGTGTTTTTTTCGAGGGCGGGGGGAGGGGAGGGGGGGGGGGGTATTTCTCAAGAAATGCAACGAAATACATTTCATCCTGATTGTATCGCGCTACAAAGAAGCTTTCCAAATGTATTTCAATACAGAAATATAGATACTGGTGAAAAAAATGTATCGCGATACAGAAATACAGATACGAAATGTATTTCTGAAATACTATCGCGATACATTTGTATCGCGATACTGCCCAACCCTGAGTGGGGTGGAAAAGAGGGAAGATGTGGTGTCGTTAATCAAAATGTTGAACAGGGTGGGACCGAATACGCTGCCTTGTGGCACGCCCTGTTGTACAGGTGTCGTGGAAGAGCGGGCGTTCTGGTAGTAAACATGCTGGCTGCGTCCTGAGAAAACAATCCTGCAGCTGCAGACGTACAGGGAACCAGATATTCCCATCTGCTTGAGCTTAGGTAGAAGCAGGTTGTGGTTTTTAGAATGGAACAACTTTGTGAAGTCTAGTTGCACAACTTCGCAAGGGAGTCGGCTGTCGAAGCTGGCACTAAGCGTATTGGTGACAGATGCCAGGGCCGTCTCACAACTCCTGCCAGGGCGAAAACCATACTGATGTTGGCTGAGATGGTTCGACTATTCCAAGTGGGACAGAAGATGAGTAATGCGGATTATTGGGCGAGTTGGTACTGAAACTTGGAAAACATAATAGCGCTTCACGACACGGACGAAGAGTAGAAACGAGACAACACAATGCGCTAATTTCAACTGGTTTAATCGTCAGAAAATCAAGGGTATAAATACTTTGCATCATCGCGCCATTCAACCAATCCCATGCCACGCCAATGCTCGCAAGCATTGGCGTGGCATGGGATTGGTTGAATGGCGCGATGATGCAGAGTATTTATACCCTTGATTTTCTGACGATTAAACCAGTTGAAGTTAGCGCATTGTGTTGTCTCGTTCCTACTCTTCGTCCCTGTCGTGAAGCGCTATTATGCTCTCCAAGGACAGAAGATGTTTATTTGTCATTCGTTTCATTGTCCGGCACACTATAGAGGTAGAGGAGGTTGGCCAGTAGGGTGTGATTTCAGACTTGGGGGCTTCATGTCCTTTGTACAGGGGTGTTACCAACGCAACTTTCCAAGAACTAGGCACTGAACAATTTGGGAGAAAATCATTGAAGAGACGAGTAAGAACAGAGGAGATACGAGTAGCGCAGGCTTTGAGGAAAGCAGGATGAAGGCTATCAGGCCCGGGGCGTTGTGAAGGGTTGTGGCGCAACAGGGCTTCGTAGGTTTCGTTTGGAAGGATGTCTTTGAAGGAGAGCATGGTTTAGGGGTGGTTTGGGCGGGCGAAATCTCGGGGTGTGCGGGAGAGGGATTCGGTGTAGGGGGGTCAGTTAATGGGGGAGTCGGGGAAAATTGGTAGGAGAAGAGTTCGGCTATGTCGTCGGGTTTGGAGTAGGGTGTGCCATGATGTATGAAGACGGGGGCTTGGGACATTTTCTGCTGGCGGTTAAAGTAGGCCCAGGAAAGCTTGGGTTACTGGCAGCTTTTTGCTGCTAATTGCTGCAGGTAGTCTTTGTTGGAGATGTGAATAAGACGCTTGACTTCCCTGCGAGCATGGTGGGCTCGGGCAAGATGGGCAGGATTTTGGATTTTTTGTGTTTTTTAGAATAGACGGTGCTTATGCCTGTTCAGGGCTTCAATTTGCTTTGTCTTCTACGGAAGGCTAGCTCGCTTTCGACTGGCCCGGACAGAAACACATTCGCGCTGGATGGCTGACTTGATGTCAAGCCAGAGGTCGTAAGCATCATCAGCGGAAGGATTGTCAAACACAATCGATCAGAGAGCAAGATGGATTAGCTGCTTAAGATGAGAGAAATCGGTTCGTGAAAACTGCTGAAATTTTCTTGGCTTGAAGGATTCGCTTGGGTGCTGAACATTGGATATTGGTGATGAGGGCAAGATGACCGCAGCCCGAGAGGCTGGGGATGACTGTGGAGCCATGGGACGAGGTAGGATTGTTGGTCAGGGCGAGCTCGAGGAAAGAAGTGGGGCCACTCCGGGGGGTGTGGGACGCTGTGTCGCAGAGTTGAGTTACTCCAGCTGTTTCGAATACCTCAAGTAACGGGTCGTCTAGTTGGTCGGATGGAATGGGAGTACCAGAATCGGACCAACTGATGTGGCTATTGAAATCCCCGAAAATGAACAATGCAGAGAACTTACTGTGTCCAATCTGGTGCAGGCTGTCTTGTGTGTCTTCCCGGAGTGAAGGTGGACAATAAACACATCCCGGAATTAGCCTACCACGCTTGCAAAAAACGTCGACAAAAATGGCTTCAATACCCGGTGGGATCAGCTGATATAGGCGTCGGCACGGGAGCTGTGTTTTGGTATTGCTAGTAGGACGCCACCACCGGTTGAGGGTCGGTCTTGCCGAGAAGAGTGAATTATAGGGTGTCAATTAATTACTCATCAAAAACAGAGGTATCTCACCACGTCTCGCAAACGGCAAAGATCGTGTTCAAGAGGGAAGACGTCAGAGCTCGGAATTCGAGTACTTTGTTCTTTAGGGAACGTACGTACTATCGTGGACACTGTTAACTATAACACGGCAGCGGCGGCCGTCCCGTACCCCCAGCGCCTCATAGCAGGCGCCGTCCGAAACTACGCACATACGCCTTGTGGCGGACTCGCTCTTCGCGCCTGCGAGCACACCCTTGCTTTGTCGTCTGCTAGGCACAGAGCAGACGACGCCACAGCGCTCGCCAATTTTCCCTGAACACGGTTCAGCGAACCACCGCGTAAAGCCTGGTTCACATACCGCGATTTTGGCCCTAGGACGGCGCGATTTCTGCCGTCGCGAAGCTCGTGCCGCTCAACCGCTGGTGCTGGCCAGAGCGCCGCGACGGCAGAAATCGCGCCGCTCTAGGGCCAAAACCGCTGCATGTGAAACACGCTTAAGAGGTGTCTATGGTTGATCCCTTTCTCCGCTGGCTAAGGATAATCATCGCCACTAATTGTAATATCACGGTAGACCATTTTTTTATGGGACAAACTTGCAGTTATACTGCGTTTCACTTTAGGTCAAAGCGCAGCGGACGCTACTAGACGATAGGGCCAACCAAGCAGCGACAAAAGCGCACTTTTTGCACCTTATTGTGTCCCCCGTTGATGCACTCCGTGACGTTGCACCTTTGCCGCTATTTGATTGGCTCTGTCGTTTTGTAGCGTACGCTGCACTCGGACGTAAGGCCAGTTCACACATGCAGCGGAGCGCTACAAGCATAGCACTAACCTCGCGCTAAGCGCGTGCTGACCGGAGCGTTCACCAGCTTTGTATCGCACCGCCAAAACTGTTGCTCGTGGCAGGCGATAAGTAGCTGACTGGACGTGAGGAGCGCTACATCAGCGCTTCGCTCCATGTGAGAACCGGCCCTTAAGGTGAAAGGGAGTATAACAGTCTATTTGTGTATCACACCTGCTGCGCTCATACTGGTTTACGAACGCATATTGTTAAAGATGCATTGCAAAATCCTGTTTCTGAAAAAGAAAAAAAAAACGTAGACAGGGTTAATGCCTCAGTGACCCTGCAATCTGTCCCAATAAAAATCGCCGGTTTAAAATGAGTTTGAGACCAGTTCTCTAGGGCGAGGGTACCGGACGAGCAGCACTGTAGCATCGCCTGCTCTGCGCCTAGCAGACGACAAAGCGAGGGTGTGCTCGCAAACGGGAAGAGCGAGTCCATCACACGGCGCACGCGCGGAGTTTTGGACGGCGCCTGCTATGAGGCGCTGGGGGTACGGGACGGCCACCGCTGCCGTGTTATAGCTAACGGTGTCCACGATAGTACGTTTGAGAACCATACGGTAATTGCACCAGAAGCTGCGGGAGTGCTATTAAACACAGAAGCATTGTCAGGTTAACTGGGAAGGCCGTCGTCGCATTCGCTTTTCTAGGAAGGGTCGGGCCATTGTTTGGAAGGGCTGATGACCTTAGTGGAGGGGTAGCGGGGGCGTGTTGCGTGGAAGGGAACAGGTCGTCAGCCAAGAGTGGGAGCTGACACTCCGCGCAGAGCCACTCTGTTGTTGAAGAAGACAGGCGGCGATACGAAGCGAGGGAGATGCCTTCACAATTGCGGTGTAACCACAAATCGGCGCGGTGGCATTATAGGGCAGTGTCGTTGTCGGGCACTGAACGGGAGCAGTGCCGGGGCAGGTGGAGCGAGGGCCGGGGTTCCGAGGTACGTCGGCAGCGATAAGTAGTAGCAGAAAAAGATGCGGTTGACGGCGTGAGTGGTTGGCAGGAACCGACCGATCACCCAGCCTAACGTCAGTAGTCCATGACAAGCTTGCGCCACGGACGGCGATGCCTAACGAAGCTGCTCATGACCACGGTTGCGGCCGCCGAATGCTTACTTTTTGTTGAATCTAGAAGGCACCTATGTCTCGTACGCTGCTACCTCGCATGGTTCAGGAGGTGCAGAAGCGGGACTGGAGCGTGGCAAATCGTAAGCTCTGGCATCATCGATCGCAAGAGGAAGAACGAGAAAGAGCAAGACAGAAAATCCGAAAAAGGAGGCAGACGCAAGGCTATAGGCTTGTTCATTTTGCCGCAACTGATTTTTTACCTTTGTACACTGCACGCCACCGGTGTCTTCCTGTGCAATAAAGCAAGAACAAGCTACACAACGATCGTGCAAGTGATGGTTTGCTACCTCTGTGTGCTTGTTACTGTCTTACGAGCGATCTGAGCTCCGCTGCTGGCAATTACTGCGTGCCCCGCCGTTCCAGTGTGGCGAACGCGGATCTATTCCTCTCTGTTCCTGACATGGACTCCTTAGTTCGGCGCTAGAACTGTGTTGGGTATTTCTTCTGCTGGTGGAGAACAACAGTATTGATTGGTCGTCAGAGATTTCATTCAGTTCGTCAAGTTCGAGCGCAGGCAAGTTCAAGCAGCGGCCATTTTGAACCACAAACGGGTCGTTCCAAAGATGCGATTCCACCTTCCGCTCGTCGATTTAGAGTATGCGACATTCACTCATTCATTCATTCATTCATTTGTTTATTTTTTGTGCTCATGAACAACTTGACGCGTTGATAATGATGCACAATGAACATACAGCAAAAAGACGAATGCTACAAATTGACAAGAGAAAACTTGAAAGCTACAAAAGATGGTTAAAATTTATAGATTTGTAAGAGAAAACTTGAACGCTTCAAAAGATGAGTTAAAATTTATATATTTGTAAGTGAAAACTTGAACGCTGCAAAGGATGGGTTAAAAATGTCAATGCAGGAATCATTGAAAGTATTATACAAGGTCTGAATACGTGTCATGGGGCAGGTTCGGAAAAATTGATTAACATAAAATGGAAGATAAATTCGCAAAAATCTTCTTGGAACGTGAATATTTATCGCTAAAGTTAGGTCAGGGCAATTAATGACTCCGTGAAGGCATTTGAACAAAAATATGAGATATCTGTCGAGTCGTCTGGCACTCAAAGTAGAACAATTGTATCGCTCTAAAATTCTTCTATATTCAAAGTAAACAGTGCGACCAACATAGCGGTCGTAAAAAATTAGAAAAAAAAATCCGTTTCTGGACATTTTCAACCGACTCTTGTTGCGTACGCCCAATAAAATTCCACACAACTGAGGAAAACTCTAGCTTAGACCTAATTATTGAAAAGTATAACTGCATAATACAGGCCGACATGGAAAACTCACGTGTAATTCTGGATATGACACCTAACGTACAAAAAGACGCGTTGACAATGTTATTGAGATGCGTATTAAATGACAGAGAAGAGTCTATATAAAATCCAAGATCACGAGTGCAATCCACCCTTTGCAATAAATCATTGCCGAGTTGGTAACAGAAACGAAAAAGCCTTAGCTTCTTAGCAAATGACATAACAACAGTCTTAGTGGGATTAAGTGTCATCCTGTTGAGACTGCACCAATTACTCACTGATTTTACATCATTCATTAGTTTCACAAAGAAAAAAGAAGAAATCTGCGAGGCAGAAAAAACCATGGAATGGTTTTTTCTCCCTCGCAGATTTTGGAAACTGATCCGGATCTACCAGTCGAATTCACCATTAGGTAAATACGCCTCAATCGTTTAAACGTAAGCCTTTAGCCTGCTCCCAGATTTGCTTAATCGGGTATCTAGAAGCAGGCTAAAGGCTATAGCGCGGAAATATGTAAGCCGTGTTTACCTAGGCCTCCCCCCCCCCCCCCCCCCCCTACACCAAGCCCCAGGGGATGTGACGTTCATAAAAACGCGGCATTCAGAGTGCCGACAACAGTTTTTTACTTACTTCACAAGCTTTTTGGGAATAGGCTTCCCGGACCAGGATCATGCTATGGGACCTGTATTTGTACAAAGATTGCAATGCACCAAATTTAAAATTACAGGAGGACGCCTAAGCTTCGCCCTTAAGAGTGGAAAGCGATAGTTAAATATATAAACCCCCGCTCGTTCCAAAGCTGTGCTAGGATTTCACGTCAAAATGCCCAACGAGACGAAATGTCCAACGGGTCAGAATGTCTAATATTGGACATTTCGTCTTGGTGGACGTTTCGTCTCGTTGGACATTTTGACTTTTTGGACATTTTGACCCAATTGGACATTTCGTCTCGTTGGACATTTTGACTCTTTGGACATTTCGACCCGATTGGACATTTAGTCTCGTTGAACATTTTGACTCTTTGGACATTTTTACCCGATTGGACATTTCGTCTCATTGGACATTTTGACTCTTTGGACATTTTAAACCAATTGGACATTTCAAAATCGGTGGTCGTTTTCATCCGATGGACATTTTGACCATTTTGAACATCTTGTATCGTGGCCCAGACTCAGACACTGCATAATCCTGAGACGGACGTCCTTAGAATTTCGAATACTTTTAATTAACAAATGGGTTTTTTTCTTGGTGACGGACGCTATTCATCTTCAAGTATTCGCGGGCTCTGTTGACCATCATTTCAGCCCTGAAACTTTCTAAGCACTGCCTAAAACGCATCAGACTACGCTATGTTCTGAAAAATGGGATCCTTGCTCCAGCCGCTGGAGTTATACACTGGCGGGGTTGATGCTGACAGGGATATCCAGCTTATTTTCGCGATGCTTAAAACAGGGTTTCCTTCCTAAATCTGCAAATTAGAAGACACCTAAGGCAAAATAATTAAACGTGATGAATGACGGCAGCAAATGCAATAATAGATTTTGTAATTAGGATAAGGTGATCGAAGCAAAGATAAAATAGCGCTAACTAAATCTTTGGATTAGCTAGTTGGTTAAAACCAAAAGGAATGAAAAACGCAAAAAGACACGAACAAAAAAAAAGTTGTGTTCTATGTCTTCTCCTTCGTCTGTATCTTTTTGCATTTTTCCTTTGTAATCTCTACAATGTTATCTTATATTAAGCCAATTTCAATGTTTAAAAACCAAGGAAGGTGCTTCGTGTCCAGGTTCACGAGGCTCACACGTGGACGTCTGCAGCAGAAGCGTTTTAAACGAGACTGAAGAAGAAATCACTCAATGCACGTGCATTCATCATCACCTTACTTTAGTCGTACACCCCGAATCTTTCCCCCGGATAGGGCGAGCACATCTATACGCAGTGGGTACAAGAAACTCAGCATGCTTCAGGTTCGGCATCACATACTTTCTTTGCTGCCATCCTAGCTTCCTTCCCTCGATAAAGGGGACAGATGACTGCACCCTCGTTCGAATTAAAGTCACTGCTAGTGACATTAGTCAGAAGGCCAGGAACAGGGGTTGGTGCATTTTGTGCCTCCCGCAGTTTTTCGCGCGTTGCTATTCCATATCTGACTCGATCATTCTTGATATAAACGACATTAGACAGCGTTGCAAGAGCTTTCATAATAAGCATTCTTAACGTAAGCCATACAGCGTGTGTACAGCATGGAACGGATTAAAAATGACACGTGGTTCACTACAAGTTTGTTTATTCCACGTATGCAAAAATAGTGTCGCCTTTTCAAGCTCCTTTAGTCAGCTCGATGTAAGACTGGGACTCTGTCGATGTAATTACGGACATCAATAAATGTGGACGGGTGAGAGCTAATGCAAGACGCAAAGGCGTCCATTTCTTGGTGCAGTTTGTTGTTTCTGGTTTGGATGATATGGAATTGCGGCTGAGCTTCGGCCAGAGGGTCAAGCAGTAGCGCTTGAATCCCGTTTTGCGCTGCATGCTGAGCCGACTTCAGGAATTGCAGAAACTCTGCCAGGTCGGCATGTCTGCTCGGCAGGTGGCTATGCAGACCGTTGTGCCAGCCCTCCACGTTGGTGGTTGTCCTGGCACCTCGGTTGCCGAATTGCCCCCAGATGTCCTCGAGCTGGCTGAAGTACCTCTCGAATTGGTCCAGGCGCGCAACGTTCAGCGGCTGAAGGCTTGGCTTGTCTGAGAGAAAGTCGCTGGCGAATTCCAAGCGGAAGGCGTCCGGAACGAAGCGGAGGTGCCTCACTCTTGTGAACCATGCATGGACCGCAGAGTGTCCTGAGGCCCTGCAGAGTTCCTGAGGCCCAGCTCGTCCCGCCTTGCGTCAACAGCCTTTGCAAGGTGGAAGGCGAACCCTCGGATCTGTTGCGATGCAAAAAACGTAGTTGTAAGGAAGCATGTTAATTAGCCAAAGATCACGACCCGTTTTTGTATACCAACCTAAAAAATTCCCATTTTTATCTCTCAACTTGAGAGTAAAGCATGATTGTCCTAGAGAATGAAGGACAAATTGTCATAAATATGCATTTTAGTTTTGCGTGTGGGCGCTCGCCACTTGCTATTTTAGAAGTCTCGTTTCAGAGACTTCAAGGTGCACGATTAATTGTTTTGCGATTTATTGATTATTCAAAGTGGTCTTCGTGCTACTCCACGTCTACAAAGCAATGGCACGTGCTCAATGCTTCGATAAGTGGCAGCTCTACATTTCTCAAGTTCACCCGATGCATCGCTACACAAAACATGAGAATTGGGAGCGTGCCCCGCTCAATGAAAACGTAAATAATTTACCTGTGGCCGTCCTGAAGATGTCCTGAACACGTTGATTGCAGCTAGAATGACTGCGGACTCGTAATCGAACACCCGCGTAGCCGTCGTTGATGATGTGCCAATATGTCCGAATCGCCACTCCATTGACCCCTGCAGGCACCGAAACACGGCTTCGTATGCTTGCACATCACAGGCTTGCATCAGTGCGTAAAGCACAGAGTGTGCTTCCCCTTTGATGAAGGTGTGGAGGGTGTAGAGCTGTCCTGGGCTGTGAAACTCGGTGTGTGTGTGTGTGGGGGGGGGGGGGGGGGGTTATACTTGTAGTTCTCGTCGCCCAAAACCTGTTCTGCGCCCACAAGGGCATCAAGGTTCTTCTCAGCGTAGAAGACCAGTGTCCGCCGTCCTGGAGTCTTTTCTTCAAGTTGGAGAAACACTTGCGAATCCGTAGTGACACGGAGCTCAGGTAGAATGGCGTCAAGAGTGTTTCCTTTCAGCGCTGCGTGGTGTCTATTCCGTGAAAGGCACCGTTTCTTGGTAGAAAATTCGTAGCCACTGTTGAGTTGAGCTTGAATTTCCCCTCGAACGGTGTAATCATAATTGGCAAACCTTTCAGGAATAGAGAAGACGGCTTCGTCAAATGCTTCTCTCGGTCGTTTTCCGCTGCTGCGGACGTTTGTCCGTACTTCACACATGAGGCGTTTCAAGAGAATGGTGGAATAATTGGAGTCTCAGGCGGGTGACAGCTGTAGAATGTCGACGGCCGATCTGGATCGGTGGCCACACTCTAAAAAAAGCCCGTGCGTTTTCTTTCCCGCAGAACGCGCGGAAAGCCAATCACTGCTGTTGGCGGAATCAGCTCAGCGAATGGCAATGTTGAAGCATACGTTTAGACCAAAAAGCGAAGTCTGCGATGTAGCTTTAAGCAATGCAAAACGTCACGCTTGCATTGCTTGATGCTACATCGCAGACTTCGCTTTTTGGTCTAAACATATGTTTCGGCATTGCCATTCGCTGAGCTTATTCCGCCAACAGCAGTGATTGGCTGTCCGCGTGTTCTGCGGGAAAGAAGACGCACGGGCTTTTCTTAGAGTGCAGTATCTCCATGACCCACAGCTCGGTGCCTGTGGCGACGCCCAACATGGAGCCGGAAGACTGGAGCGTTGACGAGGCAAGATCCAGCGGCGCAGTCACCAAGCGGGCCCGCGAGGAAGGCGCTTTTGAAGGACTAAACACCAGCGTGGTTCTCCCCGAGGAGCCGCTTCCAAAAGCGGCTTCGGTGCGACGAATGAGCTTCAAGCCCAAACCCAACATTCCGACAGAGCGACGTCCAATTGCAACATCACCACCGTAGCTGTGATGGCCCGGGCTCCGTCCGGCAACTCTTTTCGAGCTTGAGACGGACGTTACTACGAGAGAACGAGGGCCTCGAGTCTTTCCGTTAAGGACCAGGCTGACGCGTTCGGTGGGTTCTTTTGGTTAACCTGACTGCCGGCGAGGCATACGGTTTATGAGTCCATCGCCTTTGCCGCGAAACCGAGGTAAGCCCCATGCGGACCGTTTGGTCTATTACATGGTAATAAGTGGTGAAAATGCTCTTAGTGTGGCCAGGTTGAACGTGCGCGGTCTTTCAGCAAGGCGCCGACAGTATCAACTCAGTCGCCTCCTCCTGGAAGACGACCTGGACGTAGTGGCGGTTCAAGAAACAAAGGTGGGAAGCCAAGAGCAAACAGACCGCATGGTGCAACCTTTCAAAGCTCGGAGACCATAATAGCGCTTCACGACAGGGACGAAGAGTAGGAACGAGACAACACAATACGCTAACTTCAACTGATTTAATCGTCAGAAAATCAAGGGTATAAATATTCTGCATCACGCCATTCAACCAATTCCATGCCACACCAATGCTCGGTCCCTTTGTCGCCCAAATCGATCGACGCCACGCTGACACATCGATCCCCGTAGTTTTTTATCAGGTCTGCCGCTATAATTACCCTTACCGTCTTATCTCAGTGTTTTCTAATAACAGTGCACAAAATAAATTCAAGTTTGCACCTACAGTCATGGCAGTGCATTGACAAATGACCGTCACGCTGTCCGCTCATTTTTGGTTGTGTTCGCGCAATCTGTCATTTAGACATCTTCCTGTCTGTCCCACGTACTTTTTACCGCACGTCAGCGGGATCTGATCGACGACTTTTTGTGCGCATTCTACAAACGGGCTGCGATGCTTTTTCACGCAGCCAACCGGTTTTTTTGCGGTAAGGATCCGTCAGTTTGCACAACTTGGCAAGTTTTTTCGGTGCAGAAAAAAACACCCGAGCATTTACGCGGTTTGCTATCTTTTGGAGATTGTGTGCGGTTTTGTGCATGTAAGGCACAACCGCCATTCTTTGTTTCTTTTGGGCCATATCTTGATCTGGACTCGCTACTAATCGTAGCTTCTTTAAAACATTTTTGGCAACCGACACCAGGAGCGTCCCCGGAAAACCGGCGGCCACCAAGCGTACCGACTGCTCCTTCAGACCTGAAGGCATCGCATGATGACACGACCTTCTGATGGCGTTCACAAAGCACTAATTTACAATTCCTTTCTTAACAAGTTTCGAATGGGATGAATTGAACGGCAACATTGACTTATTTGCTCTTGGTTGGTATTTCCAACACACATGTTGCTCCGAAAGTGTGAGCCTGATATCTAAAAACTGTATGACGTTGTCCACAGGTACCTCGTGCGTAAGCTTGAGAGGATCTAGGACGTTACTAAAAACTGTTAAAAGGCTGTTCACCACCGAGGGAAAGTGAGAAACATCATGGTGACGACAAACTAAATAATCGTCGACAAATCTAAAAACCTTGCTACCATCAAAGTCATTCAGGCGTTCCGAGAGACTTCTGTCACGATGAGCTAAAAATATATCGCTCAAAATCGGAGCTAACCACGAGCCAATCCACACCCCTCGCTTCTGAATATACACTCCGTTGTTCCACTCAACATGAGTTGAGTTTAGATAAAATGTACGCAATTCGAGAAAGTCATCTACAGTCATTCCTGCTGCATTCTTAAACGCCAGCACCCCGTGTTTATCGATGCTTTCCTCAACGCAGGTCAGTAGCTTGTCGTGCGGTAGAGAATAGTATAAATCTTTTATGTCTAGTGAGCAGGCTAGGAAGCTTTTGTCCGCGTTTGTCTTTAAAAAAATCTACGACTTCATCCGAGCTTTTGACCAAAAACGGGTCGTCAATACAAATGGCTCCCAGTTTATCTTGCAGAAAGAGTGCTATCGATTTCTGTCATGTGCATCTCCCTGAAACTATCACACCTAACGGACAGTCAACTTTGTGCGTCTTAGCGCTGAACATCATCTGTAGGGACTCCCCTTTGGTTTTGTCAATATATATAATCTGTGACACCTTGTCTAATTTTAACCTCTTGCACATTTTTTTCCCTTCCGCCTTCGGCTTAGTTAAAAACATCTTCTGACGCAAAAGTCTCAAGGGCCTTACTCCTGAATTCGGCTTCTGCTAACACCACAAACCCTCCTTCCTTGTCGGCGGGAATGATAGACAATTGGCGCTCTTTCAATAGCGACAGTACACGCTTAGCCAGCATTCGGGGCCTCGCGGGTTTGGTATTGTTCTAGACAGCACGTCCACTCCTTCCGAGATACAACGTTCAACTTCGCCGTCTGGTGCGCACCTGAAGACTTGGCTTACCAGGACCAAGAGTTCCGGAGCGCTCATGTTCGGCTCAACCGCAAACTTTGGTTCTAGAGCAAGAACTTGTCGTACATTTTCTGGAAGCTGCACGTCACTCACTGATTTGATGTCACACTTGGCCACTGAACATCGCTTGGGCAGGGTGGCACGTAGACGATGCATCCTGCCAGGCTCGCACGTTATCGTTCTGCATCCGCTGCAGACACTTGCCGGCAGAAGTAAAACAGCTTTTTGGAAACTTCGAGCCGTCAGCAGGACACGGCACACGAATACTGAAGATTCTACGATCAGAATGGCAGCGACAAGCACGTCTGTACAGAAGCTTATTGTGTACAGTTCTTCGAGACCCCAGTAAGCCCCTGCAGGACAACAGACGTATCAGGGACTTTTTTGGCACTGTGGATAGGACCACAGAGTTCCTCTGGCAGCAATCATTCCATCGTCTACGTGCCACTCTGCCCAAGCGACGTCCAGTGGCGAAGTGTGACATCAAATCAGTGAGTGGCGTGCAGCCTCCAGAAAATATACGACTAGTTCTTGGTCTAGGGCCAAAGTTTGCGGTTGAGCCGAACATGAACGCTCCGGAACTCTTGGTCCTGGTCCGCCAAGTTTCCAGGTGCGCACCAGACGGCAAAGTTGAACATTGTATCTCGGAGGGAGTGGACGTGCTATCTAGGAACAATACCAAACCCGCGAGGCCCAAAATTCCGGTTAAGCGTGTACTGTCGCTATTGAAAGAGCGCCGATTGTCTATCATTCCCGCCGACAAGGAAGGAGGGTTTGTGGTGTTAAGGGAAGCCGAATTCGGGAGTAAGGCCCTTGAGGCTATTTCGTCAGTTTTCAATCAGCGTCAGAAGGTGTCTTTGACTAAGCTGAAGGCGGGAGGGAATAATTTTGCAAGAGGTTAAAATTAGACAAGTTGTCACAGAGTATTGACAAAACCAAAGGGGAGTGCCTACAGATGATGTTCAGCGCTAAGACGCACAAAGCTAAATGTCCGTTAGGTGTGATAGTTTCGGAGAGATGCACATGGCAGAAATCGATAGAACTCTTTCTGCAAGATAAACTGGGAGCCATTTGTATTGACGACCCGTTTTTGGTCAAAAGCTCGGATGAAGTCTTAGATTTTTTAAAGACAAACGCGGACAAAGGCTTTCTAGCCTTCTCACTAGACATAAAGGATTTATACTATTCCCTACCGCACGACAAACTACTGACCTGCGTAGAGGAAAGCATCGATAAACACGGGGTGGTGGCGTTTAAGAATGCAGCAGGAATGACTGTGGATGACTTTCTCGAATTGCTTACATTTTATCTAAACTCGACTTATGTGGAGTGGAACAACGGAGTGTATATTCAGAAGCGAGGGGTGTGGATTGGCTCGTGTTTAGCTCCGATTTTGAGCGATATATTTTTAGCTCATCGTGACAGAAGTCTCTCGGAACGCCTGAATGACTTTGGTGGTAGCAAGGATTTTAGATTTGTCGACGATTATTTAGTTTGTCGTCACCATGATGTTTCTCACTTTCCCTCGGTGGTGAACAGCCTTTTAACAGTTTTTAGTAACGTCCTAGATCCTCTCAAGCTTACGCACGAGGTACCTGTGGACAATGTCATACAGTTTTTAGAAATCAGGCTCACACTTTCGGAGCAACATGTGTGTTGGAAATACCAACCAAGAGCAAATAAGCCAATGTTGCCGTTCAATTCATCCCATTCGAAACTTGTTAAGAGAGGAATTGTAAATTTGTACTTTGTGAACGCCATCAGAAGGTCGTGTCATCATGAGATGCCTTCAGGTCTGAAGGAGCAGTCGGTATGCTTGATGGCCGCCGGTTTTCCGGGGACGCTCCTGGTGTCGGTTGCCAAAAATGTTTTAAAGAAGCTACGAGTAGTAGCGAGTACAGATCAAGATATGGCCCAAAAGAAACAAAGCGTGGCGGTTGTGCCTTACATGCACAAAACCGCACGCAATCTGAAAAAGATAGCAAACCGCGTAAATGCTCGGGTGTTTTTTTCTGCACCGGAAAAACTTGCCAAGTTGTGCAAACTGACGGACCCTTACAGCAAACCACCTGTTGGCAGTGTGAAAAAGCATCGCAGCCCGTTTGTAGAATGAGCAGAAAGAGTCGTCTATCAGATCCCGCTGACGTGCGGTAAGAAGTACGTGGGACAGACAGGAAGATGTCTAAATGACAGATTGCGCGAACACAACCAAAACGTGAGCGGACAGCGTGGCGGTCATTTGTCAATGCACTGCCATGACTGTGGGTGCAAACCTGAATTTAATTTGTGCGCTGTTATTAGAAAACATAGAGATAAGACGGTAAGGGAAATTATAGAGGCAGACCTGATAACAAACTAAGGGGATCGATGTGTCAGCGTGGCGTCGATCGATTTGGGCGACAAAGAGACACAGTTCTTGCGAGCATTGGCGTGGCATGGGATTTGTTGAATGGAGCGATGATGCAGAGTATTTATACCCTTGATTTTCTGACGATTAAACCAGTTGAAGTTAGCGCATTGTGTTGACTCGTTCCTACTCTTCGTCCCTGTCGTGAAGCGTTGTTATGTTCTCCAAGTTTCAGTACCAACTCGCCCAAGAATGCGCATTTTTCAAAGCACGCTACAATGTACGTGTATGCCACTCGGTTGGGTCATCTGGGGGTTGCGCTCTTTTTCTCCGTAATTCTTTTGGTATTGTAGTAGAAACCGTAATTGTTTGCGAAACTGGACGTTTAATTGTTTGTGAATTTTCATTTTCTGACTACCAGTGGCGGGTAGTCTGCGAGTGCGCGCCAAACCAAGTAAATATTCAAAGAGTGATTTTTTTTTAGCGCGTTGTTTTTGTTTACATTGTGAAAGAATTGTTACATTGTTGGGGGATTTTAACTGCGTATGTGCTGCAGAAGATAGAGTACGTAATTTGCCTCTGCGGAATAAGAGCGCTCTTTTATTGAATTCTCTAGTGCAGTGGTTCTCAACCATTGATGTTTCGCGGACCCCTTTTGGATTGACAGAGACATTGGATGACCCGTTTGTGGAGAGGGGAAGGGAAGGGTATAGGTTAATTAGGATAATGATTTAATTAATGAATACAACAAAGGGTTAGTATGAAGCAGGCTTCACTCATTGACATACACACGAGAAAACTAAACCGAAAGTTGGAACGTTTCTTCTCATTTTGAAAAAAGACAACTTTTCTTGCCGGGCTTGACTGATGAGGCAGGGCTTCGTGGACCCCTAACATTCCTAAAGCAGTGGTTCTCAAATGAACCCCCATTTGAGAACCACTGCCCTAGTGCAAGAGTATGGTCTGAAAGACGTCGGCTGTCTTTTGTGTAGTTCTTTTGTTCCCCAATTTACGCATTTTCAACGGGAGAGTCATGCGCGATTAGATATAGCGGATGTTTCAGCGGGCCTGGTTCCACTGTGTGAGAACTACGAGTTTAAGCACCTATATCTTTTATTGACCACCGTTCAGTCATTTTCACAATTGGAAGAAAAGAAACAAAATCGTTTTTTTAGCTGGGAACTGTGGAAATTCAATTACAAGTTGCTGAAAGACGTAACTTTTGTTGGCGGAGTAAAGGAGAGCCTTGGAAACCTGCATGCTGTCGAGTCGAGAAGTTTTGTCGAGCTTTGGCAGAATTTTAAAGCTGAAGTCAAAATCAACGCAGATGAAAGATCATGTAATTTACGCCGTCTTGAAAAATAAAAGAAAAAGGAACTACAGTGTCAGCTAGATTTTCTGGTCAGCGTAGAAAGTGCGGGACCAGGTGTGTTTATTAAAGAAATAAAAGACGTAAAGAGAAAACTAGAGCTTATCGATATCGAAAGATACAGAGGGGCTGCGATAAGGGCTCGCGCTGAACGCCTCTTTCTAGGTGAAACGCCGACCGAGCGCTCGCTTGGGGACGAAAAGAGGAATGCGACGAAAAACAAAATAAACGAGATGGAGTACGGGACCACGGTTACTTGAAACCGGAAGATAATCGAGCGTGCTTTCGTAGATTAATATTGGGGCACGTGGGACGTCGGAGACACAGTGACAGAGGATTTTGATAACGTTTTCCTAAACCTTATGCCAAAGTTAGATGACGACGTTAAAGATAGACTGGAGGCACCGATCAGTGTTAGGGAAATTGAAAGGGCATTTGACGAGCTAGGTTCGGGAAAATCGCCTAATTCTGATGGCTTAGGTGCAGATTTCTACAAAGCTTTCAAAGTCGATGTGACCGAGGGCTTGCACCACGTGATAATAGAAGCATACGAAAGAAAAGTAATGCCCCCCTCTCTTCGCCGAACGCCTGTCGTCTTAAGTCCAAAAAGTGATGTCCCCGCGAAACTGCTACCCCTTGAGTCGTATCGACCAAAATTAGCCTAACAAATGTGAACTATAAAATCTTCATGGAAGTCTTGGCAAGACGACTGCAAGGCGTAATAACCTCCATCGTTAGGACTCATCAAACATGTGGCATTAAGGGGAGAACGATTGTCACCAACATACACAATGCAAGAAGCATCTTGAATGTTGCGACGTATTTGAAAGACGCGTGGCTATGATGCAGCTTGACTTTGACAAAGCTTTTGATAGGGTAGTAGACAATGTTCGTTTTTGTATTTTAGCACATGTGAACGTTGGTTGTGTACTCTTGGAAGGAGTTAGAATGTCTTACGCTGAGTGTTTCTTGAGCATTATTGTCGATAAGCGCGTTAGTGAAAGCTTTCAAGTTCTCCCCCCGTCAGGCAAAGGTGTCCTTTATCACCCTTGTCGGTTGCTCTTTATCTGGAACCCTTTTGTTTAAAGCTTTTATTTAACGAGAAAATCTGCGGTTTTAGAAAGTAAAGGTCCTTTCGTACGCAGATGATATCGCTGTTTTCGGCGACGATAAAGAAAGCACAAATGAGATGGCGAAGGATGCCCTTAATTTTTGAAAGTTTTCCAGGAGTCTCATTAATTGGGACTAATGTGTGGGCTTCTGGCATGGTAGTTGGGATAGCACACCTGCTAGTTGCGAAAGAATGCAGTGGACTTTTTTGACGGTTAAGTACCTCGGAGTGCCTCTTTAGCATTACAGAGATACCACTGAGTATTGGAGAGAAGTTGAGCAGGTCCGCGCTAGAGCACTTAAGTGGGGAAGCTTGAATCTCTCTTTGTTTGCTCGTTTGACTGTGTGTAACCTGTTCATTGTGGCTAAAGTGTGGTATGTTCTCCGGGCACTGTGGATGTCTAGGGCCCATGTTCAAAAGTTGCATAGAGTATTCGCGATTTTTCTGTGGGGTTCGGAATGGGAGCTAACCAGTCGCACAAACTTATTTCGCTCCGTGAAAAGTGGGGGGCTGGGTTTGGTTCACTTGTTTCTTAGGAAGGTTGTGTCTCGATTTTTTTTCTACGGGACCAGAGAGATGATTTTTTGCGAATTATGTTACAAATTAGATTGTGTAATACGTCCCCTCAATTTGTCGTCTCAGCGAGCAACATTAGGTGCCGGAGACTGCGAAATTTTTTTTGCTTGAAGTTATTAGGTTTTTCAGTTTCTGAAGGTGCGCTTCTTGCTTGAGTATCTAAGCGAGGTCACAAAGAAGCGCTTGTATAAAGATCTTGTCGATAGTGTTTTGCCTGTGCCCTTGTACCGTTCCATCTACCCTGAGGGCCACGGCCAAGATCTATTCAAAAGGATAAAAAGATGCAAGTACGTCCAGCGGTGAAATCCTTCTTTTTTAAAATTCCTAGTGGGACGCTCGCCGTTAAGCCCTGGCTTCAAGAAAGAGGTATTTTTGTGCCCTGGTGGGTCGATTGTCTTTTGTGCAGGAAACCCGAAACTGTAGAACATATCTTCTTCGACTGCTGGGACGCAGTGTTTCCCTGGGATATTATGCAGCGTACTTTAAGAAAAGAACCTCCCAGTGTCGGCGTTGGCATGCGGTTCCTTTGTGTTTAGCGGTACGGGGGCGTGCCCTACGGCATGCTAACTAATGGTCTTGGCCCTGCATAGTATGTGGAAATCGAGGATGGCCGTTCACCATGCTGACGTGGACGCTCGTCCAGTTCGAGGTTACTTTATTGAGAGTATTGTTCGCCTACGGGAAGTGTACAGAGCGCAGGGCGAGCAGCCTGACTGGCTGCCAGTTCTGGAGAGATTGGTCGCACTGAGGGCTTTTTAACCTAACCGCGCCGGGCAGTGCTTGCCGGACGCTTTTAATCGTTAATCTTGTCCAGTATTGTTTTGTTTTGTTCCAAGCCGGTAATAAAGAGAAAAAAAGTGTCGACGTGACCTAGTGGGTTGCGTGTCTGGCTCGCAACCGAAAGGTCTTGGATTCCAATCCCGCTTCCGGCTACAAATTTTAGGTTTTTTCTTAAAGGCAAATAACTTACTTCATAAAAAGAAATCATATGAGACACGCGGCGAACCTTAATTCGCATTACATGTCGTGTTTTTTCATCACTTTAATTCCACGCGGGACGTCACGTTTCACGTGAGTGTTGCAGGTTTGAAATTCCCACGCGAGGTCATGTGGCTGTGACGTCATGACCCTATCGACCAATCCTGGATTTTCCCATCCCACCAACGCCGACGCCGCCTTTTCTGCGACACAAGCTCCTTAAAGCTATAGCTTTAAAAATAAGACGGAGGGCGGTTCATTTCAAGGTACATTAGAGAGTTTTAGTCGATCATTTTGGCTCTCCCGCTACGCAATACGCTAGAGCGACGACGCTACTGCGCATGCGCGCTGCTAGCGGAAACTATGCGGAGCTGGGGAGGCTAGCGGAGGCGCGCTATCGAACCAAAATAGCGAGGCGCGTAGCGCGGCGTGCTAGCGTGGGTCTCGCGAGAACGAGTCTTGGTGAGATAAGGGAGAGCCAGCGAACGCAGTTCAAGATGGCCGCCACGCCGCGGCTGCAAGGCGCCTGTCCGGACTCCGGTCTGTGCGCTTCGCGATCGTGGTTCTGAGGGGTAGATTATATCTTGCTGCTGCGAGAAGGAGCAGCGACAAAGCCGTTCCACGACTGAAACACGTAGCGATTTATGGCAAACATGCCAAATACGGCCACGGAAAAAAAAAAAAAAAGGCTTCCCATGCAGTCCGTAGTGCTTTGAGCGAAGCAATAGAGCGAAAAATGCGGCCACCTGCTCGGACGCTTTGTCGCGAGGGCAAAACCGACCAAAGAAGCGAGCGAGCAGGCGGATATGAGGGAGTTTCCGTGGCGTTTCATTTTCGGTGTACAACGACACAACAGAAGAGCTACGGTTGTTGTCATTTATCTTTGAAGATTTTTCTCGGTGGCTTTGGCACTTGACTCATATCGGATTGGCTTGGACAGCTTGGCCGTCAGTTGTATTCAATTGCAAACATAATAGTCATTTCCTTACAAAAGAAGCCCCCATTAGCACGTTATTTAATAAAGAATGAAAGATTCTATTAAGATAAGGACGTTAATAAAAAAATTGCGAAGAATTGCTTTACAAATCTGTTTTACGCGAGCCTTAAGGCTCTGTTATACTCCGACGTTGAGCGCAGCGAACGCAGCGTAACGCAGAACGCGCGCCTTTCATTGGCCAACGAGCAGGAACTCGATATCATCGACCGATCAGCATCTGTATACCCTGCGCCACGCCGCGTTGGCAACGCTCGACGTCGGAGTATAACAGAGCCTTTAGTGTCCGAAAAAGCCGCTAGTGGCGCTGCGTTAGCTCTCGTAACGCTGTAATCCGTAGCGGGTTGCGAACATTCTACTAAACCTTAAAATGGTGGTTCCGCTACACTACATATAGTGGAGGTCGTAGCGGCTAGCGGATAGCGCAGCTGGAGTGACTGAACGATCTACTAAAACACTCTATTGACTGTTCTCGCGTGACTTACAGCCTGCAAAACGTGAGGCGTGGAGAGTTCTGTGTACCGTATCATTGCTCCGGAGTCAATGAGATAGCGGCCTAAAAGAATAGAAGAACTAACTTATCACGAAGTCAGAGGTGTGGAGATAGTAACTGACACACCCTGCTGTTCTTACTCTCTCAGTGACTATAGACACCGTTATCTGTTCCATTATCCAGTTCAACAATTATTTCTCTTCTTTATAGAGAAACCTGGCATCCCACCTCGAGCAATAAACTGCCACCAGAATCAAAACTTGAAGGATCCAAATATTTACGACTGATACGATGGGATCAGTGTCCTCTTTTTTTATTTTCTACTATTTAATTGCATGCAGGAGCGCCTAAAAATAAAAGACGCTTATTTTAAATTCAGGTCTCACGGTTTGGCCATGCTCGGGGACCGCGTGTAACAAGATAGACGTGGCAAGTTTAGTTGGTTAACCTGGTCTTTTCGGATAGTTAAAAATTGCCTTTAGTAAAGCAGATATGCTTCACTCCAAGCAGCCTAGGAATCCAATACCTGTTGCAGCATAAGATCTGGAGGGGAAATCCCACCTCCAGCACGCGTGCGTTGCTTTCTATTTTGGCTGCTTGTACGCCTAAGAGTTGCCGAACGTATGAGGGCTGTATCGTATTGATATACATTTTTTTTAATATGCCAGTCACTTAGAGGTCTCTAGATAGGCTCACCTTTTTCACATACACCCCCTGGAGCCAAATGTACTTTTGCCACTTGTGCAGCAGCCGTATCGTACCCTACCGAAACCACTTTTTGAAAGTGTATCGCACCTACGCCCGAACAGGTGCTTCTAGCTCATCGATGATTGCCAAATGATGCCCTCGTAGAGGTCTTGTAATAGTTTTGAAAGGTTCATAATTATTTGGGGCAAGGTCGGGCAATACACATTCACGACCAATCACCCGAAATACCCTACGACGAGTCGGAAATGTGACCGAACTCAACAAGGAGCCTGTCAAACATGACTTCGCGTGCAATCCCGTGATGTCGTGATTGGCCAGCGCCTGGTCGGGTAGCGCCATTTTCCGACGCCTCGTACGACCTGCCGGGTGTTTGGTACAAAATCGCGATACAGAAATACATATACTCGGATGTATCTCTAAGATGCTATCACAAAATATTTGTATATCAATACTGCTCAGCAACGTTAGTACACTCAAAGTAAAGTAGCTTGATTTAAGGTGGGGGAGAGTTTGAACGTGATACTTACAAAATGACTTATAAAATTGTAATAAAATAAGCAAAGGTAATGAAAATTACTACATATCTTCTGGATAAAATTTCGATCAAGAAAAAATTTAAATAAAAAAAATAATTGAATTAATTTTTTATTTTTATTTTTTATTTATTTTTTACATTTGTACCTTTTTCAAGACAATTACTTATCGCAGAATTCTCAAATTTGGTAGGCCGAAAGCTACGGTACCCCTACGTTCCTGGAACTAGAAGTTATTGTTTTCGTTGAAAAGATAATGAGAAAACACTTTTTTCATGTTTGGTAAAATAAAATCGCGACCTTCCAGTGCTTTTTTTTTAATAAAAAAAACACAAACCAAAATCAACCATTGACTCTAGTTCCAGCGAAGCTCAAGATGTGAACACAGCCATCCTAAAAAAAATCATTGAAGTAGACTAAATAGGTTTTGTAAAAAAAGGTACATGAATGACAAAAGTTTATGTTCTGAAGAAAAAATACTTAAAGAAAATAGAAAGAAAAAAATCATCAAAACATTCCAGGATTGTAGTCTTTTTCTTGGGCAGCGTCACTGTAGCCTTTCTCTTTGTTTCTTTTGTCTTTTTTGTGCTGTTTGGCCTCATCTGTAAGCTTGTAGTTTGCTTTTCCGTTTCCGTTTCGAGTCTATTGATGTCAGTGTAGATACACACAGGGGACCAGGGGTGGCACCTAATTGCTTCAACACTTTGATTCGTGACATATTTCCATAATTGTAGAAGGGGATGGCGTCGTCAACAACTGTCTGAACAGTCTTAAAGCTACCAAATGTAGTTTTTGGGCATCTGGCCCAGATCATTTCGTTGAGTGCCTCGTTAGCGTTTTGTGTTCTGCCATGAAGACACCACCTTGACTCCACCAGTCCGCTGATGCACAATGAAGCGTGGCTATCACAGTGCGCACAAACCAAATGTTCTTTTAAAAAACCAAACAAGATACGGACGTCGACAAGGCGGTATCCAAGCACACTGTCATTGTCAGCAGTTGCTTCAAACGAACCATTCAAGTCTTTTTTCGAAGATGAGGCACATGACTGGGGCCGTACCTTCTTTGTAGGTCTGTCCGACGATTGTAACTGTCCGTAGCGATTCACATGAAATTTCCCCTTTGCTGTCAGTCGTTGTCCTCTTCCCATTGGTAATATCAAAGAAAACACAGCAGTACAATGTTCACGGTAGCATCAAATACGCTTCGAAGCTCGAACTAAACGCTTGAACGTGTCTACCGCCAATTTCACCGCCGTTCAAACGTGCTACAAAGAAACCCCTAGTGACTGAAAAATGTACTAGCTACAAGAAGAAAACCATGAAACCGATACCGAAACTTTTGTACACACAAAACGAGATTTTTGGTGTGAAATGAAACATTTGTGGAGTTTTCGTGAGACCACGCCCACTTTTTTGCTTACACAGAACATGAAAGAAGGCATCAAGAAGCATTTTCCGCATTACTAATCCCCACATGTTATATATGGGTTGAAAGCTAAGGAAACAGGCTATCAAAAGAAAGGAAAATTTAACAACTGGATTTTTTGACCAAACAAAGTCTCACCCCACCTTAAGCTGGTTTATGTCGTACCTCCGTAGGCATAGCTTTTGTTGGTTGTGTTTTATTGCATTGTCATTTTGTAGTTGTTATGTTTTTTATACTTTGATTGCGTCAACTAAGTGTATTTCTTTCTGGGCTGCAGTCGTTTTACAAAACAAGGTATATATTGAATATGTTTTTCGTATTTAAACAACTTTTAAGGTTGTTGGTTTTTTCAAATAACATATCCAAGAAACGATAGCTCACGCGGCAATAAAATAAATAAATAAATTATGTGAACCCCATCATGGCAGCCGTTGCAGAAAGCTACGTTCTACATGCATACTACAAAGGTTGTTCAAACCTTCACTGATCTGATAGTCCTGCACCATTCAACTTTCAAGTAAGCTTGATAGATCTTATAGAATTATAATTTTGCTGCGTTTATTATTGTCTGATATAAAGATATAGCTGTATTCGGGAACGAAAAGGTGAAACGCATTCGTCGGTGGACCGGGACACGCGATGAGGTTGACCCGCCAAGAGCGAAGCTTCCGCAGAATGAGTGTCACTTCCCGCATGCCTAAACGATCGCAACCTTGCAGTCTAAATATTCAGTGAACGGAAACAGATCTCCGGCCCTTCCTCCTCATCCAGCGTTAAAAAAACAAGAAAAGAAACACAGAGAGGACGCGGAATCTTTTGTTATTGGATGATTTCACCCTGACATCATGTGACGTTCATCTTTCCGAGAACCTTCATTGGACGTTTTGACTTCCGACATGTTTAACCGTGACACGAAAACGCAAACGTCGTCCGCGAATGACGCAAATGTCTAAAGAACGAGACACAAACGAGCGTGATAAGCGATGCTTGCCAGCACAGCAGCCCACGTTGCCCTTTTTGAGTGTGCGGTAATCAGGATGACGTAAATGCAAGTAAAGGAATCTGACATTTTGTCATGGACGTGCGCGACTGAGCGGTATATATGGCCAAGAAGCTTTCTGCGAAAAAAAACCTCTTCTCGTCGCATGAAACACACTGACCTCGAAAGATGTGGACACAGCCGTTCATGCTCCTGGGAACATTGGTCATCACAGCGGAAACAATATGTAAGGGACGCTTTCTTTGTAATGCCACTAGGCTTCGTTATGATTCCCTTATGCTCCATTTTCGAGCCACATATTTAACTGGAAGACTTCTGAAGTGTGCCCATTTTACGAAGAAATCACTCGCATATACCTTCCAGTAATCCCTATAAAAAGCTAATTATTAATATATGCGCAGCGCAAGTTCGTCTGCTTCTTTTGCAGGAGTTCTGGTGACATCAGAACGCCGAGCTCTGATTGGCTCTGATTGAAGGATAGTGGGTAGACTTCAATGCAGCTTGCATTGAAGTCTACCCACTGTCTTTCAATCTTAGCCAATCAGGGCTCGGAGTACTGACGTCCCCACAACCCCTGCAAAAAAAGCAGACGAACTTGAGCTCCGCGTGGACCAGCGCGCGGCTTTAGCGCATAGCTACTGAGGTGGCGCTGTTTTCTGGCACGGCGCATGCGTACGCGGTTCACTCGAATCTGGTTTCTACGCACGCCCCCTGCTCACACCTGGTATGGAAAAATGTAGGCTTGCTTGTAAACAACATGTTGGCGTACAGGGAAGAGACACCGCACATGGCGAGGCTATACGATTACGTCGGGGTTCATAATGTCTGCCTTAATAGGGAGTTTTCGTAGACCGCGTTTCCCCCTCCGCTAAGCCCTCCGCGACGAAGAGGCCGCTACTGCGCCTGCGCGCCGATGGCATTAGCTGTAGAGTTCCGGGTATCGCAGCGGGTTGCGGAGAGCGTTGCGAGATGGCGAAAACGATCTACGAAAACACCCTAATATCTTGAACAGATTAACGTCATGCTCAATAATCCATTGCGGATAGTTTCTTTTTTTAGAGTGCAGCTCTTAAGCACCCGTTTCCGGCTTCAGCGGCGTCGCCGTCGGCGTAATCAAGCGGTGCATTATGGGACGCGTGACGTCTCTTATGATGTCACTGAAGACGTCATCACTGACCATCAAAGATGACGACGACGTCATCAGTGACGACGATGATGCCGACGACGTCATCAGTGATGATGACGTCATTAGTGACGATGACGATGACGTCACCAGTGACGATGACGTCATCAGTGACGACGATGATGCCGACGACGTCAACAGTGACGTCACTGACGACGTCATCAGTGATGATGACGTCATTAGCGACGATGACGATGACGTCACCAGTGACGATGACGTCATCAGTGACGACGACGTCATCACGATGACGTCATCACATCGGCATCGTCACTGAAGACGATGCCGATGCTCCTCCCTCCGAGCGACGGCGACGCCGCTCGGAGGGAGGAGTAGCAGACAGGATGACAAATTGAGGAGGAGGGAGGAGGGGTATACCTTCCCCTCAGTACCCTTTCCTCCTCCTCCTCAAGAGCTGCGCTCGAATTCGGCGTTACAGGGAGTTGTAAACGGGTTTCATTTTTTTTTTTTGTCATTTGCTGGGTTTTGCTTATAAAAACGATGATTCATTTCCGAGTAAAGACTTTAAAGCTATAGAGACATATGCGCGCACAGTTAAGTCCAATGAGTCGTGTGAACTCTTAATCCAAGACCGTCAGTCCCATTGCACGAGTTACGTAGCGGCTCCAGGAGTCAAGGAATCAGCGCTCCTTCCACTAGACGGCAAAAACCGACTTCCGGTGCACGTTACTCTGAGGTTTCGGAGTCAGGCTCTCGTGCACCGTCTCCGGAGACGGTGCATGAGGAGTGAAAAGAGCGCAGCATGACGTAATTCCGGATCGTTGACAAAGTTCCGGCGCTAAAAGATAAAAAAAAATGGCGCGACAAGTTGCTTTGGTTTTGTCGCGGGTGTGCGGTTTGCTCGCTTTTGTTAATGAAAAGTGCTCAAGGTACGACGAATAACGCGTTCGAATTTCTTTTCCAGGTAAGGCTCTTTTCGAAAAATGCATTGGACCGTACTTTGTTTCGGTTTAATATGCTAATAAACAACGTAAACGTTCATTTGACGCCGTGTCTTGATCGCCGTTGCACGGAAACTCTGAATATCGACGATAGTCCTGTCCGCGCTAAACAGAGCAAGGCAGGGTATGAACGCGACTTTGGTAGCAGGTTGGACACTCACGCAGAGCATGATCCCGATGAATGTTTTTTTGCGTAGCTAAATCGTGGTGTACGTTGCCTGACGTTCGCTTTGGCCGACAAACCCTTGATCGCTGAGCGTTGCCGAACTTCCGGTGTGTATATGAATACATTTTATAGGAAGTTCGTCACGAAGGGCAGAACAAACGTGTGTCCGTATAAAAGTATCGCAACCGGCGGCGGAGATTCGCTGAGCTCCATATTTTGGCGTGTGCTGACAACGTTTTTGTCGGTTTTTATAACAGAAGCAGCCTTTGCACCGCCCTGCGAAGGGCTCGATCGCGTTGGATCGCTTCGAACAGCAGCGCTGATATGTACAGTCACTCGCTATTACTTTAACGACCTTGTCAAGACTTCTTCAATACCGACGTCAAATAAAAGCGATCGTGCTCAGCATCGTCTGCTTCCACTTTATTTGGAGACCGTCTGACACAGGGGAGGAAGCGGAAATTGCGTAGAAGCAGCTGAGAAGCCACTTTTTTTTCTTTTTTTTTTTGCCGTTCAGTAAGCGCTTCGAGGACTCCGACTCGAGTCACTCCCTTCGGAGCTGAGGGAGCCGCTACTGATAGCGCCCATTGTTATCATTGGCAACTTAAGAGGCGCGGCGAGTCACGTGCATTCTATTATCGCTCCACAATCAATGAGATTGTCACATTAGACACTAGGCACGGCGAGGAATGTACCGCGAACCAGGAAGTGTGAACATAAGAGATCACGCCCTGTGCTTCGTAAGCTGTCACGGACTGTAGAAAGGGATTGTACAAAACGAATTATGCTATTAATAGTCACTATACAAAACGCTATTTACGAAATGTCACTTAATTAACGAATTTAGTTCAACTAGTGTGTCGGTATTCGTTTCGGGTTCTAAGTAAAGATGGTGGCCTACGGATCCACAGGGCGTAGGTTGGAATCTCGGCTAAGGTGCCCGGAAACTGACCGGGGGGGAGGTCATTGGGGTGTATGTGCCGTTTAGTCAAGCTTTCAGTTGTGCGCTGAAGATTCCCAGCTCTGTCGTCTAAATTGATCCCGAACTTTACGCTGTGCGTGTCAGATGCCCTCATTTGCCCTCAAAAAATTATACTTTATAGATTTTTTGACGAGATATGTATTAGAGTTGTGGATAGTTTCGTTGTTGTTTTACTTTGTAGATCTCGGACAGCAGTCGTGATCAATAACAGGTAACCGAGAATAATGGAATAATGTTCGAGGGATTAGAGCAAACAATATTTAATGAAACTACGGGTCTCCATTTTAACGAGCGAGTGGTAACAAAAAAATGGTCCGCCTTGTACAACCAGTGCTGTGCGAAAAAGTTTCCTAGTTTGCGAACTTTTTTTTTTTTCTTCTGGTTGCACATGCTGCCCCAACACTCGCCATGGTGATTTTTATTTTCTATATTTTGTCTGTATGAGCCAGCCGAGCAAACCATGTGCTGTTAGTGGCCTCTGTCAGCTCATCCATTTCTAGACTGTGCCACCTTTACAGGGAATCAAATATGCGCTTAAGAAAAATTGTGACATTATTAAACATTTTTCAGTCGCACGATGAATTACCATGAAAGTAAATGATCCCCCATTTTGAGATAAAGAGACTGTGTTGAAATATATTATTAAGCAACATTCACAATAAGTGCTATGAAGTTGCGTTTCGTTCAAAGGATTATGGCCGCTTTTTAGTGTGTTTACTAACGTTTTCTAGTATTTGCATTTTTCTCTTTCAGATCCACTGAATCCGCTGAAATAATTAAAGGTCCATTGCCGCTTTGATTTTGCTTTTTTTTTTTCTTTTCCAGCGCCGTTAAGATTGTCCTTAATAATAATTTAAAATAAGCGTGTTTTAAATAATACCGAAAATTCAACAATTCTCAATCGAAGGCTAAATTATTTATTCGGGAGTTTCCCAATGTCTGAAGAACCTGTGCATATCCCGCGTTAAAATGAAAAGACAAATTTGCAACCTTTGAGCGTGCTCACCCGCGACATCACTCTCACGGTGTGGACGAGTACAGCTTATTGTAAATAAACCTCGAGAAAATGTACGCTATTAAAGGCCTCAGATCCTAAACAACACCCGAGATTGGTGCAAATATTTCCTCTTTCTAACACGGTTCAGCTCAGCCATAACTTATTGTTGCCATCGACAATGTTGTGCCATACGTGACTTTAAACACGCGTTTCCTCTCTTTGCGGTTTGGGCAGGGTGTCGAACCGAACCCGAACCCGAACCGAAAACCGGATCAAAACCGTTATTTTTGACCGAACCAGAACAAAACCGAAACCGAAATCGCACGCCTCATATTGAACCTGAACCGGAACGAAACCATAATATGATGTGGCGGTTACCGGTTCAAGGAAAACGGTTCAGGGCCAATTGTGTCAATAATTGGTTTAAATGGGAAAAGTTGCGGGCGTATAATTTTCTCATGTTGCCAAGACTAATCCTAACATACTATGAGATATTTTTACATTTCGTTTTTATTGCATACGTAATAAAAAATACACATCTGGAAAGCTTCAACTTTCCCTTGTTTCTCGGATAGATCCTGGCGGCGCGGTAGCGACGGTGGCGATTTGAAAGCACCGCTTGACCGTTTGGCTAAAAATGTTCATGTGTCGGAGCGTATTGCGCCACTGTAGGCACGGAGGCCAACGCGTCCGCGAATGTTTGA